>JAODLC010000052.1:7354465-7365782 GCA_026781145.1 Hippopotamyrus pictus | reverse complement strand
TACCATCCCCATCTAATACACGTACCCCAGCCGTACCATCCCCATCTAATACACGTACCCCTGCCGTACCATCCCCATCTAATACACGTACCCCAGCCGTACCATCCCCATCTAATACACGTACCCCTGCCGTACCATCCCCATCTAATACACGTACCCCAGCCGTACCATCCCCATCTAATACACGTACCCCTGCCGTACCATCCCCAGCCTGCCCTTCAGCTGTTTTCCCATTTTACAAGTATGCTATAGGATTGGAGAGTCTGACAGAAAAGAGGATGCAAATATTTGTAGCATAAATTTCGTTTACCACAGCGTACGTAATACTCTCATTGCTAAAGCTAACAAATTACAAAATACTTACAAACTGCCATGCTCAAATAACCTCCTATTTCCAAAATACTTAAAAACTCAGCCATGGTCAGTAAATACATCTTCCTGACAGTAATGTTTAAAAATGTTCATTTTGAACTTCCCTTTGTGACTTCAATGCTGCTCAAAACTCGCACACACTTTTTTATGGAAACAAACAAAAGATCCCTTTCAAAGTCTCAGTATCGTCTGATGGATCGACTTCATTCACAATCCAAATTCATTTTGAATGAAATTTGCATCCTTTTGCCACATTTTCTCCACATCTAACACCAACTGGAAGATAGGCTGCTGCATCAATCGTGACAAACTGAAAGCTTGATGTTGTTACATGCTTTTATTGTTTTACAAATAGGTGATCACAGATCTTTTTAGACAGTAGGTAAGACACAGTTAAAATTAAAAGAAAAATAACAGTAATGTTCAAAGTATCAGCCCCAAGACATCCTATAGGAAAATTAGACAAATTGAATATGGTATTTCCCTTTTTTTTATATTTAAAAATAAAAAAAAAAAAACTTAGCAAGACAAAGTAATTGCATGGGAATAAATATCAAATTTTTCTCCATAAGCAAAATACTCGACAGTTTTCATTCAAGCTTTGTTTTGACCTTTCTAGAAATTCAGATCATCAATAACAACATACACTACTAGAGACTAAGCAGGGAACAACACCCAGGAAAAATTCAGCTTGAATCTATGAGGGTTTACAGAAAGCCACCATGACGCCCTAAGGTCACAGAACCACCTTGTGCTGTTGGGCGCACCAGCCAGTAATAAGAGCCCACTTTTAGTCCCTCCAGTCGCACACAAAAAGCCCATAGAGCATCAAGACAAAGATGAAGAGCTCTTTGATAAGAATTCTGTGTGCTGCACTGTGTGCGGCTTGTGAAAACACAGTCTGAATAAACAGCACTTCAGCAAAAAAAAATTCATCTGCTGCTTTTCTTATCGTTCTCACAGACACGCAAATCCCCTTTGCGTACGGCTAAATACTACACCTCACACACGGCTGATAATGCAGAAGGAAGTGGCGCATACAGCAACGGGAGGCCAACTGCATTTCAAGACGCATATCTATGGTTATAAAGAGAAAAAAAAAAGTTTTTCAACTAAATGAATAAATGTAGCCAGCACAGGGCTGTCTTGCCACAGAAAAAGCTAGGCACTAAATGGGTATTCAAATTATTTTAAGCTGAAAAACAAATTATTTAAAAAACAATGGGCTTGATTTGCATCTCATTGTCACAACATGAACCTCCTGGCAGTCTGAATGTGAGGGGGATCCTGGAACATGGACCTCTTAGCTTAGCTCCTCATTCATGTCTCTATAGTCACTGAGGCACCCAGTTGACTTACTTCAGTCCACTTCCCAATCCGGTCCTTGAGGACCCACAGTCGGTCCATGTTTTTGCTCCCTCTGAGCTCCCTACCATACAGTCCACATTTTTGCTTCCTACCAGGAGCTGGGAGGGAGCAAAAACGTGTACTGTCTGTGTGTCCCCAAGGGCCGGATTGCGAAACAGTGCTCTACCTAATATCTACAAAAAGCTCCTGTTGTATAAACTAGCACCTTGGTGTCAGACTGATTTGCTGAATTTGCTGCATTAGAAATACATTTTAACATTTTGCAACTCTGCCAAAAGACAAGGCTATTGTGCCACAGGAACCTTTTCTGCATGACCAGAGATCGGATTAAAGATTCAGTACATTTGTTCAGCGTTAGGGAAAAATGTATCTTCCATTTGCTCTTGAAAGCAAAATAATGAAAATTATTTTCTTACACTGGTTTAAGAAAAACAGGGGAGTGGGGATGGAGTTACACTGCATACGGACAATGTGTGCAGATTTCTTTGACTGCACTATTCACTAGTGGAACTGATGCACAGGTATGTCATCACAGGTATGTCATCACAGGGAAGGCAAAAGTGTAATGGTTGCTCAAGGTTAACCTGGCTGTGCAAATTTAGTTTTCCACAAAAGAGGAACTATAGTCACATTGTTACTGGCTGCATTTATTCTCATCTGGGTTATGTTGCACCACATTGCCCGCAATGATTCTGTGACAGTATTCCGTTTACCATCTCAGAGGGTAGTACTGTTGCCTCACACCTCCCGGTTAGGAGGCTGTGTGGAGATTCCATGTTCTCCCTTCTCCTTCCCACAATCTGTGACATGCACTTGAGACAAATGGCATCTCTAAACTGTCATTAAATGTGAGTGCATGCATGTGTATGTACCCTGACAGCCCATCCAGGTTGCCCAGTGGTGCCTGAACCCCAGCATCCTGAAGTTAAATTTCTGCATAGAGTATACACCATGGGCAGGGTCTAGGTACAGCATAACTGTGTACCCTGCTGGGCACTTACCCAGAAACGCAAGTACACATAATGGTGACACAGACCGCGCACCAGTATAAATGCTGGCGATGGTGTTGGCCGCGGAAGAAGCTCCACGGAGGCTTGACGCAGAAGTGTAAATCAGCCTTAAGGTGACCCGGTGGAAGAAAATGCCAACCTGCAACTGGAGTCAGTTAGAAGCCCAGAATGCAACACTCTCTTTGACAAATTCTTTGACACATTTAAAGAAAAAGTGTCAGACAGCAGGTTAACTGGCCTTATATCCTAGGGGTGATCATGCTAATCAAAAAGCTACCTCATTCAGGGGAAAAGCTAAACCACACATGCCCATCCAGAACACTAACCAAATTCTGGATTCCTATTTATTGGGGTGTGAACAGGCATCAATGGAGAGTGATGAATCGATTATTAAGGTGGCAATTCAACTGCATCCATCTGTCATGTTCGAATCGGTTAGAATGAAATTTTGCGGACAAAATCTTACTTAAAGATACAGCGGTACCTCAGAAATCGAATTTAATCCGTTCTGAACTCCGGATCGAATCCTAAAAAGTTCGAGTTGTAATCGAATTTTCCCCATAAGAAATAATGGAAAACCAATTAATTGGTTCCCGGCCCCAAAATAGTACACCGAAATATGTTTTTTTTTTTTTTTTTTTTAGCATTTAAACACAAAATGAACCGGATAAAACAAGAAGAGCATATACTGTAGTAAACACATCTAAGCACATTTATCAAAACAGTTATTTGAAAAGTAAGAAAGTTAATATATCCAAACAATGTGTAAAGTTAAAAAAACCAACGTGTCCTGCCCCCATCGTCCGCTCCTTCCGTGTGCCACGCCCCCTCGTTAACCCCCGTGTGGAATCCCCGTGTGGAATCCCCGTGTGGAATCCCCGTGTGGAATCCCCGTGTGGAATCCCCGTGTGGAATCCCCGTGTGATCAGATGTTTCTGGTTGTTGTCATTAGTCCTCTGTACTTCGTCCGCATTTCAGTTTGCTTCTCCAATCCGGTCATTGTAATAATGGTTTATTATTAAAATTAAAATAATTAATGAGAAATCTTTATTTTTAAATGTATTTTATTATATAATAATAATTACTGTTACTGTCTATCATTGTCTAAATATATGTATTCAGCTAGTGTAAACATGCACAATGCTATTACAGCGAATGCGAGGCTGAGACTGAAGCTTTACCCTTTGTTTCCGCTGAGAAACGTGCCACATTACTCGTACAAGTTATCTTAGGTCGGCGTTCACGGTTTGACTTCTGAGATTCAGATCGAGCTCTAAGTAAATTTTTTTCGAACTGCTTGGTTCGACTTTTGAGAAATTCGAGTTCTAATGAGTTTGAGAACAGAGCTCCTCATTCATACCACTGTACTCCCACTTCTGGATGGCAGAAAGCATGCTCACATGCTGCAGGTAGATGCAATTATATACAAGGTACTAATTAATACATGGTGCTTGCTTCTCCATACTTCTGCATTGGAAATTTCGACTGATGACATTTTTCGACTGATGACTGTGCTGGAAGTGAAACTTGTGAGGGCTTATTAGCAGAATAACATTTCGTTTTTATTCCGTGGAAAATCAATGACTGATCTGATGACCAGATTTAATAATGAATTATTAGCATGTCGTAAACCATAAAAATAAAATGGTGTGTCCGATTTTCAACCAATACGCGAATTATATTATTGACTGCAACCCCCAACACCTAACAAATAAGAAAACGACTTGTTCATCCTCTGTGTTTCGAGGATGCAGTGGACAAGTAGTTTCGTGATATTACGTGTGAGGCTTAACCTGCAGACTTTGTGTCTCGCTCATGCTTATTTAGCATGACGCTCACAGCTCTTGTTGCGACAAATGGTCGCGTTCAGGTTCCTGAAAAGCGTTTGTTGTTGGTCTTAGAGATGCATGGTATATTGGTTAACACATCGGTACTGGCTGATGTTCGTTAAACATCAGGATCATCGGAATTGGACTAATGTGACATCTTGGCTGTAACTGCCAGCAAATACTTAACCTTCAGTATTAAAATTTAGCAGTACCAGAGCCAGAGAAACACAACTACTAAAATCAAGGCAGGTGAGTGTGGAATGCTCATTTCCAGAACATTAGTTGGTACATGTGAGAACATAATTCACAGTGCTGCAGAATAAGAGATCTCACAGTACACATTCTAGAGGTATGTGTACACTACATGTATACATACCTCAACAAAAGGGCTCATTATGCACAACAACCAGAAATGGGTTTTCTATATAGTGATCCTGTCATGATACCTGTAGTCAAGTCAAGTGGATCGTGTCGTCATATCTGCTATATATGGCAATACTACCATAGGACGTTTCATTCACCAGGACAATGGCGCAACATAGAGTAAGAGAAGGGCTATATATATTACATATACATATATGGCCCCCTACCTATATATATATGTATATGTATATATAGGGGGTAGGGGGCCATATATGTATGTAATATTTTACATAGCGAAAGGACATTAAAAGGAAAAAAATAAGCTGTTGTCTGGGAGATGAGGGGGGTCAGAATTTACAGGCCAATAGTAGCAGTTTCAAATTAAGTGTCTGGTGCAGTAATACTATGAAATGGAGAAGAGACAAATCATCTCGTGCGTGCGGGGTTTTGGGGGGTGGGGGGGCAGCTCTTAAAAAGGGAACGCTACCTCTGTAATGAAACGTGCACTTCTGCAAACACGAGCCAGTTCTCCATTCTGTAATGACACCACTGCTAGGAGACTTACAAGTCCTGATTTTTGTTTGGGATGTCCATTACAAGTCATGCTCATGATTTCTATGAGTGGGAGGCAGTGGGGACCGATATGACGATAAGTTACCGCCGCCAAGTGTCGCATAGCTGATGATGAAAAATTGGTTCCAAAAAAAGGTTCTACTTCAATTGTGTAGAAAAGGGCTAGATATGCAAAATCTGATGTGGACCAATCTACTGCAATTTGCAAACTATGCAAAGATACTATTTGCACAAATGTGATAAATGATCACTGGTATTTGGAAACTATTGAAACTACAATTTAAAAAATGAAAAAGCACATAAGAGTCAGATTCCTTATAGTATTTTATGTACCTTAATAATTAAGTAAATTTATTAGTATAAGGCTACAAACAGTGTTTCTTGTTAGGATATAATTGCTGGTTAAGGAAATTAACATTACAACATACATTCCAATTCGGTTTGTTTGCAAACTAAAAAAATCATGATCGATATTGTGGGTGTTGATTCCAAAAAATACTGAGATATGACATTTTGGCCATATTGCCCACCCTTAGGGAAATGTGTATCAACGTGTATCAAACATATTCAGCGTCAAAATGGCAGTGAAAAGTCCTGGTTTACTTCGATAACAAAATATTCTTATGATGAACAGGCAGCATAATATTTTGCTGTGAAACTAAGCTCAAAGCAGAAGTTACGAATTTTCGATACTCAATTGTTTATATACACGACAAATTTCTAGAAAAGTGTATTAGGCAGTTTCTGCTTGCCACGTAGAAAGAGCAGCAGAAGATGTGCCTCATGAGGATGAACAACAACAAAAAAAAAAACACCCAGTGTCTCATCAAACCAGAACAAAAAGAAGAAAAGAAAAAGATCTTCCAAAGCCTGCCCAGTAAGACCATTAATGTGCTTCACCACCGCCCCCCAGCTTCTACTCAATCTCCTCCAAATGAGGCAGCAATGACCGCTGTCATCATTCACACATCACCACAACAGGTGGCAGCAGCCTGTCATATCTATTCAGCTGAAAATCTCTCAATCAGCTAGGGACAATTTTAAACAGGGAGTGGGCAGAGTGGTGGGAAAATACCAAATGGCGCATTTTTTACAGGACAAGTACAGGCTGATCCAGGCACGACTTACACAAAGAAACAACGTGGAGAAATTCCATAGCTAAGACAGCATTCCGGAACCACAATGCGTTCATGCCAAAGGGGTCAGTCTGGGAGGCCGCCGTGCCTAATTAACATCGCCGACTGCAGCACCCCACAGATAGCGCTCTATGATTAAGCGGAGAGCAGTAATGCGCAAGACCAACTGCCGTACTCCGGCAATCTAATTTAAGAGGAACACTGGCAAGAGTAAAGTCAATCTCTTTGTTCAAGCTTGGAGGACATGCATTTATTTCCAATGAAAAGCATAAGCAAGACATGCAAAGACATAAAAATACAACCTGATTGACACCAAAATGTACAGGGCAGGGCTCTTCAAATCTGGACCTCGATTCCAAATCCAGGCCTTGTTTTCAGTTCTCCCAGGTAGTTAGTTTAATAATGACTGATTCTGACTGGTCAGAGGCTTCACACCTGGCTCACAGGTAAAGGAAGGCTGGAAAACCAGCAGTGCTCGGATCACGAGGACCGTGATTTGAATAATAGGGCCGCATAGTCAATCGAGTGGCAGCAGCCCAATGCAGGTATGGGTCAAGAGCTTCAGTTAATGGTCACATCAAACATCAACATGGGGGGGCGGGGGGTAGGGATGTGATCTATGTGACAAGATAGTATGAGAAGTCAGAGGAGAATGGCCAGACTCAAATCACTACTGTTTACGGCAATGGTGCATCATTGGTGAGCAGAAATGAATCTCAGAATGCCAAACGTTTCGGGCCTTATGGTGGATGAGCTACAATATTATATGTGTCAGGAACCTGAAGCTACAGTCGGCAGAAGCTCACCGAAAGTGGACAGCTGAAAATTGGAAAAACACGGCCTGGTCTGATGAATCTTGATTTCTGCTTTGATATACAGATTTTTACCCGAATTTGGCATAAACAGCCATGGACCCAACCGGCCTTGTGTCAAGAGTTCAGGCTGCTGCTGGTGTAATGATGTGGGAATGTTTTCTTGGCACACATTGGTGCCCCTGATGCCAGTGGGGCATTGTTAAAATGCCACAGACTATCTTGAGTACTGCTACTGACCACGGGCAACCCATTTACGACCATAATTTACCCATCTTCCAATGGCTATTACAGCAAGATAATGTGCCATGTCACAGAGCACCAGTCATCTCAAACTGGTTCCAAGAACATGAGTTCTGCGAACCTGCTCTCCCAGTAACCAGAACTGGAAAAAGCATCTTCGAGATGGTAGAACAGCAGATTCACTGCATGTGCAGATGACAAATCAACTGCCATCATGTCATGCAATTATGTCAACATGGACCATAACTTCTAAGAAGCGTTTCCAGCACCTTGTTGAGTCCATGTCACAAAGAATTCCAACTGTTCGGGAGGCAAAGGGGATTGCACGCAGTACAATAATGGCATTCCTAATAAACTGACCAGTGAGTGTTTGCACATAGCACTGTGCAGAAATCTTAGACCATCAAAGAATGTTTAAGCTGCTCTTCTTTGTACTAGGTGTATATTTGCTCAGAAAAAAACACAACTGTAAAATAAATCCAAATGAACAGGACCACAATAAAAACAAGAATTTCTTCTCTTCTCCAAAAAGTTAATGATATCTAGTCAGATGGCTATAGATGAACACCGCTTCAGTTCCCAAACCTCTCCTCAGGGGCACCCCAGCCATTCCATTCATTCATTAAATTTCATGACCAGCTTGCCTAATTAACTTGATTAAATAACTTGATGAGGTACTGATTAACCACACACTGAACTAGTGGTCGAGTCGACAAATCTATGGGTATATTGGACGGTTGCTGCAAATACTGGGGGGACCTTAGGAGAGGGTTTGAAATGCCTACACCAAGTCATTTTGACTGACATACAATCATACTTTTATAGCAACAGAAATATAGTTTAAACCATTTTCTTTGGCAAGACATTTGCATAGTGCAGCATGTATATAAAATACAGTGGTGCGGCTCAGTGGGCTAAGCCTCCATGCCAGCAATCAGAAGGTCCCCGGTTTGAGGCCTGGCCTCAGCAGAATAGTCCGTGGGGCCCTTGAGCAAGGCTGACCCTGCTCTCTCATCCCCAACCTTTCTCACCTGTCTTTGTGTGCCATGGAGGGCAAGATGAGGTAAAGGCAATTTCCAAATGGGGATTCATAACAGTATTCTATTCTATGCACACTGCCATGTATAAATTATATAGGTAATGGATACACAATGTTCAAAATAAAAAATTTACAAAGGGACATAGACAGGGATTTCCTTTCATTGTTTTTTCCTTGCAGAAAGGGGAGCCCAGTCACATTGGTGAGCATTGAAGCAAGGCGTATGCCCCAGACCTAACCTTATGGCTGTCTATCAGCGCCCGAGATCTCCTACAGTCCATTTCACATGGCTGATTACCAGCTTACTGCCAATTAGGTCACAGAACATCAGGCATAAGCTGCAGGTCTGAGGCAACTACAACAAACAGGAAAGGACTCCAGTGATTCAGAGTAAGACAGAATACATTTTCTCAATGGGTAACATGAAACATTGTTCCCAGACACATGGGCGGAAGGAAACTGAGTGAGGACAATATAGGAAACAGAACAAAGTACTTTCCAACTACAGAGATGCATAAAACCAATCCAAATGACTTGATACTATCTATAATGCAGGCACACAATAGAAATAAACCAATTGTTTATTTAAACATTGTTATCGACATTTTAAACCAACGCCTGTCTCATATGGTTAATGGGATGAGAAATGCACAATAAGAAAAGCAGGACTCTCTATTGAACAGAGAATTAATAGAAATATTATAAAATTAAACAAACTAAAACTAAAGAATATTTACAGCAAATCGTAACATAATGGCACTGATGAAACATCACAACCATTTACAATACCAGCAATCTGAGCACGAGGAAATGGAAAGTGTGTGAAGTATCAAGCCACAACTGGCATAAAGCATTAGCATGAGGGATAGAACCACCACCCAAGAGAGAGAACAGACATGCATAGCCATGCGCTAACCAAACAAAAACACAGGTGTGAAAGACAAGAAACAGATAAGACTTCAGCTTAGATTGGCAAACAGTTGTTTCATCTGAGGCTGAACAAGAAACCACATTTTTAACGTTATTGCGATAAATCATTCATGTGATAAACAAATCAAGAGGGCTGCGATAAAACCAATTAATTTAAGCAAGTCTCTGAACTAAAAATTATATAATCCCTATGTAAGCCTGACAATTTACTTCATTGACCGTGACTTTGAATTAAAGACTCCGTATTTACAGAAAGTCTACTTCCCTGAAGAACACAATGGGGAAAATGTATATCTGGGATTACGAGAGGCTTTGGGTAGCTGGGGTTTACGCAAAGACAGGCTAGTGTGATTGCCATTGGTAAGTGATTGTCCTAGTCAGTAACAGTGTAAGCCAGACACTACTTTTCCATCACTCAGCAGCCACTTTTAGGGCGACTTACGCGAGTGCTATGTAGTAATCTAGGGGAATGCTTCAAGTGGAATGACAAACACAGGCCAAAGATGCCAACGAACTTCCGCAGGCTAAGACAGAACAACAGCGATAGTCAAACAAGTTTTTTTTTTTTTTTTCTACCTCCCCCATTCAGTATGGATCTGTAGACAATAGCGCCCCTATATTGCTAATAAGCTTTGTTGCTATCTGATTTGATCATTTCATTTATTTCATATGTATGATAGGGCCCATGCAAATCAAAATCTCCCTGAATGAACTGTAGACAATCCAGTATGTAGAATTCAGACAGAAACTGCAGCCTACAGACCTCAATTAGGCAGCGCCGACAAGACCTCAATTTAGCGAGTCAGGAAATACAGGAAATGCCAGCCATGAAAATAGTTTCCAAAAACCTTCAGTGCATCAGAGAATGTTGTGACATGTCAGTGTTCATTTTAAAACCAAGCAAAGTGAAAATGCTTGTGTCCTAAAATCTGTGATTTAACAGTCACTCCCTTTGACACAAACGTAATCTAAGGAAAGGTTAAGAGGAATTTATAATTTAAGTTTCAGTCTTTTACACAAGTTCCATTCTCTCTTTCTCTCTCTCGCTCTCTCTGTCAGATGTTTACTTCTACATTCTCCTGTTAATGACGAGATTCTCAGATTCTAGAGCATTTGCAGGTCTGCAGTGGGTTGTAGCTCTAATATTTGTTTGGATTTACACTATTGCTGGACACAAATTTTTATTGAATTATTTGTAATATTATCTCATCATCAGACTTATCACATAATACCATTTTTCTCATATCGCGCAGCCCTAGTAAATCATCATCAGCAAATGACCTTAAATGGAAATATGATGAATCATCGGCCATTAGTAGGTGTGTATCAATTCCTCAAATCAATGATGGTTCAGACCTCAGTCCTTCAACTACATCTTGTTTTTTTTTCTTTTTTTGGGGGGGGGAGGTAAGAAAAAAATTCTAAATTCTAAAATTCTTAGTTTTATTAATCACCAACTATGTGGAACACTACAGAGGGTTATTATCCATCTTGGGTTAATGCAGTGGTTCCCAAACTGGGGGGCGCGCCCCCCTAGGGGGGCCCAGAGGTATTGCAGGGGGGGTGCACCAATGGAATAGCCTCAGGGGCAAAATAATCTCTTCACAAACTGGACGATTAAACAAATAAAGCAGCGCAACAT
>JAODLC010000052.1:7322293-7333852 GCA_026781145.1 Hippopotamyrus pictus | reverse complement strand
GCCTCACACACACACACACAGCCACCCCACCCCTTCTTAGTCCTTCACCTGGGCCTGTTCTGTGGACACCTGCCTCTCCTAATGATACACGGCTTCATTTCCATTTCTGGAGTCATATCAGAGGCGAGGGCACACAAAACGGAGCCTGTTCCCAGGCCAGGAGAGTCAGATAGAATGACACAGCTAAGTACTCTCGCAGCTGCATGGCCTGAAAATGGGATTGGAGGTTGAAGTACAAGGCTGCGTTTCCTTCTTATTAGAGACGGGTTCATGTTTGGATTGGCCATGAAGACAGCCATGTGCTACCTCCAGGATAATGGGTCCTTCTCTTTGGCTGGGGTAAAAGGACTAACTGCCCCCCACGTTGAAACGCAGGCAGCCACGCGAGGAGTCCATATGTGTTATGTGATGAAATTCATGCATGTGAATGTACAAAAGAAAAGCAATGCGCTAAGCAAGCTAATCGGGATTAGCCGCATGTTTGCTAAGGTTCTATGCCAAAAGTAATATACAGAGGACGGCTTTCTGGGTCCTACCAAAATACAATATTGCTTGCAGAACTATATCGGATGGTCATATCAGTGATATAGATATTGTTTGTCATCCACCTACCCATCTTTCAACTGCTGTGGTGTTTATGGATTTCGAAATGAATTTTTTATTGAACTCGTGTCATCTTCTGTAGCTACATTTCCAGTACAAAGGGGCGGTGAGCCTGGAACCAGTCCCAAAAAACAAGGAGTACAAGAATGGTGATACTGAGCAGGATGCTATTCCATTGCAGGGTACATAGAAACTCCAGGAGCATCAGTTAGTCTAACGACATGTCTTTGGACAGCAGAAACAAACCAGAGCACTTGGCGAACTACAGAGAGGACATGCAGACTCCACAGAGAGGACATGCAGACTCCACAGAGAGGACATGCAGACGCCACAGAGAGGACATGCAGACTCCACAGAGAGGACATGCAGACGCCACAGAGAGGACATGCAGACGCCACAGAGAGGACATGCAGACTCCACAGAGAGAACATGCAGACTCCACAGAGAGGACATGCAGACTCCACAGAGAGGACATGCAGACTCCACAGAGAGCCATGATTCGAACCCCCAATCCTGGAGGTATGAGGCAAGAGTGCTACATCAGCAACTGTCATTGTTCAATTAACTTCAGTTAGTGTTCATACACTGGTTCTCAGCATTGTCAACATTCTAATGAATATCTGTAAAAAAGAGAATTAAATTAAAAATTAAGAGAACCGACACAGACAGAAATGGATGAAATAGCATGAAATGTCTGTGTGAAATATGCCAGAGGAAAACAAGAGATGGAACAGCTGTGGTAGGATACAAATAAACCTTTGGAACTCAATGATATGGACATTTTCTTCACCATTAACAAAAGCAGCAGCTTTCAGCAGGATAAACAAAAACAGTTACAGAGGTTTTAGGGGCTCCTGCAGTATAGTAAGGTAGTAATTAGTACTGTTGCGAGTATTCAGTGCTCCTTTTCCTCTCCCCATCTGTATCTGTGACCTCCATTCTTGTTCTCTCTCCGCTTTGTGTGTCTTTCAGCACCTTTGTCTCAGCTTAGCTTGTTAACATGTTCTACTTCATTGACTCCCCCAGTGCCTCAGCGGAAGGGACCTGGCTGCTCCAGGTTCCCCAGGAAGAGGAAGCAGAAACAAGCGGCATCCCTGTCAGGTCAAGACACCTCACTTCACACGGGGAGCCTCCCAGGAAGTGTGCTAGTTAGTAAACATCTCATCAATATGTATCTCTGGATGTTTCGCAGCTGACTGAGAGTAAAGCAGATGTCTTTGAGAATAAAGCTTTATTGATATTTCCAGGAACAAGCTGTTTCTACTCTAATGCCATAAGGCTGTGTACGGCAAATTGTTGGAAGACTGATTCCATCCATCCAGGGTCAAATGTAGGGGAGGGGCTAGGCTAAAGTACCGTAACTTTTGAGGGCCTACCTACAGCATAAAATGCTGCTGTAACAACCAGAAGAAGAACCAGAATTTTAGGGACAGCCTACAACTTCGGGCCCTGGGCTGCAGCCATGGTTAGCCTGTGCAGAAGCCCAGCTATGCACTCATCACTTTGTATGGTTTAACATTGATGTAAAAAGTAGGCAGATTTGGTGAGGGGGCAGGGTGTGAACTCTTGTTATTATTTTTCAGTTTGTAGAGCCAAAATGACATCTTGGGCTGTGTCTTAATTCAGGGGTTGCTTCCTTTTAAGGCTGCATTCGAAGATCGAATGGGTCACAGCGAAGGGACAAGGCCATTCCGAAGGCTCCTTGAAATGCGGTCGAGATGCTTCCTTCTTTTGCCAGCCAAAAGAACCAACCCCAACTTTTACACTGACTGAGATATGCAGATTGTTATTGAAATCAGGGTATTCACATGCATATTGTACCCAAGGTGGAAAGTTCAGGTTCAGAAAGTATGAATCCAGACCAAGATTTTGAGTCCTCTGTGAATGTGACTTTTTATGCTCAACTGGTTGGTTGAACCAAAATCTTGGTCTGGATTTTTACTTTCTGGATCTGAACTTTCTACCACTGTGTGGTACATATACCTGTGTTTGCAGCAGAAGAGGCGTTTTACTCTGTCAGACACTATTCAACATAGTTTCCTGAGCCCGTCTCCACTCACCTGTAACAGAGCACTTCCATTGGCCTTATCAGCTCACAGGAAATACCTTCCACAGGTAAACACGACCCTTCAACCCCCTGGCCTATCAACTAGGCTCTGATGCAGGCAAACATATGAAGTGTTTGTCTTTCTCCACTGCTGGAACTTAAATGCATTCTACATATCATCAAGCGTAACACCACATCCTGCACACTGACTATATGTCTTTCGTTTGTTTTTGGTTATAAGTCCTGTTGAAGGAATAGCTGTAATGTGTAATTAGTCAATTTCGTCTACAAGTAAGATGTTTATCTAAACCACAGAATCAGAATCGACAAAACAATGCAGTGGTCCTTTTCTTGGTTTAAAGGGATACGTGCTTTTGTTCTAAACAACCACTTAATTAGTTTGGCTAATTACGGAAATTATTGGAAAAATCCAAACTAAGTGTCACACATAGATAAAATTAACAAATAAAATGTAAAGTATGTTTGTTTAGTAGAATACACCCCTCATCAAGTAAATTAGTTACTTAGTTACTACTCAAGTACATATCATGAACAAATATAGTAACTGCATGAAATGCATGAACTGATATGATAATTAATGATGAACGAACATGGGATCAGCATGAACTAACACTTAGTTATTGGTTAATTAATAAATTAAATAAGGCTGTACTACTACATTATTTGAGCCCCCTCAAGTAAAGTGTGACTTCATCATTTATAAAAGTCAGTTAATGCCTCCCAAAAAGTCTTCAAATTGACTGGCCTCTAGTTGAATTCCTGTCCTGAAATTTATTCAGTTTCATCCACAGGCAAATCTGCATAAGCACTGAGGCCAGTGTCTCATTCCCGCTGCCCCATTTACCTCTGGGATAGGGGCTGCGGCATTGGGTTGCACTGCACCTAGGGGTCAGAAATACCCCCTCCTCCCATCCCTGATCTGTCTGAAAGATCACCCCCCCCCCCCACAACCACTTCACCCTGACCTCCGTCCCTCAATGTTACCCGAGCTCAAGAAAAAGTGGCTTGATATATTTGATGGATTTAGTCTCCCAGAGCGGCGTGGAGGGGGGCAATGGCCCCACCCTCTAACAGCGCGATCCACCACCCTCTCTGGGGCCACAGATCCGAGGTTAGATAACCTGAGTGGCACAAAACTCTGCCTGAGGGGGTGGAGAGTTAGGGACAGCTCTTCTGTCCTGTCTGAGAAACACAAGACAGAACATCCTGGTGCGCACCTGCATGGTTCACTGCTCTGAAAAAAGAGCCCATCACCGGCAATCCGGGACTGAACTAATATCTCCCCATGAACTCTATGTCACACATACCCACTGCATGATCGGATGCTCCAACTTCACTCATTTTGTTAACTTTGGACTTAGTCCTGAAATGCATTTTGGGGGATTTTATAAAAACAGCAAGTGGCTAATAACAGAGAGGGCTCTCGATCAGCATGTGACCATTCTGTTTGGGGGCTCCTTGTGTCCTAATTAAAAGGGTCGCTTCACGGCTCTGCAGTCGAACAAGAGGTTTCCATTGTTACGGGCAAACAGAACCTCCCCGTTTTCTCTTGTCCCCACTATTAGTCGGAGCTTAGCAGATAGGCTGGCCTGAAGATAAGCAGAACAATGGCCTGGGTGAAGATCTGGATAAGCGTGGTGTGCTATCTCCTTCCCCTCATCTACCTCGGGCATCGGCATGGAGGATGTTGTTAGACCAAGCCAAACACTCAAACATTCAACCATGTCAATCATCTGTACCTCCATCCAGACTTTTTACCTTCCTGAAAAGGACAGAGGACATCTATCCTTTTCCCACACGGATTCAATGAAGTGATTGCACATCACTAATGTTTTCTGATAGATGTGACCTCTGTGAACTCATAACCCCTTACAGCTAACAATTCTTTTAACAGATAATGTTTGCAGGTGCCATATAAGTACAGTATGTATCTCTGCGAGGCTTCACAGGATTTCCATATTTCAAATGACCCAATCAATTTAAATTTAATTAACTTTAAATGATAATTGTGGGCCACTTGAACAATAATCTTTCAAAAAAATCATAGACGTGACTGATTGAAATAGGAATTCTCCAGCACAGCAGTGATTTATTAACACAGTAGTTGGTGTGTTAGTAATTGAGCATATTTGCAGGTGTGTGAGCCAAGGTGGCATTTATTTAGCAGCTGATGGGAGACACGAGCCTCGATGCCAGAGGGACGGCTCAGTGAAGGCAGACGCATATCACAGCCACTTGACAACAATATTGTGTTCTGAAAAGCTGCAGCTGTAATAAGGTCTTTGTTGAGGACCTTTCAGGGAAGCCACATCATCTCTCATCTTCCTGGCCAATTTGCTGGTCGACATGGCAACTGCGCTCGGTTGTAGGAAGGAAGCAGGACTGGAATCTCAATTTTTGAAAGAGGAGCAAAACTTTACAGAAGTAGCTCTGGCACTATGCCCCCCCCCCCCCTCGTTTTTATTTATTAATTAATTTATTTGTGTATTCATTCATTTTCTTATTCTTGCCCTCACCATAACAATAATATTTAATTCATTCCAAAGTCGCTTCGAGAGGTTCTAATAATAAAAGCCTTCAGTTCAATCTGTTGGGCAGTATTTAAGTTTCTGTTGAATGTTCCTAGTTCCTAATGTGTCAATACAGGTACTTGGGGATTTAATTAGTAAATGAACTTAACTGATTACCATTAGTTTAAATTTATTATTAGTTTTAAAAAAACAAATATTCTGATTTCAAATATCCATTTCTGGAATACCAACAGTGAGTGGAAATGTATTTATTATTGTGACTTATGAAGACTTATGAAGTTAATTAATTTAATTAGCACATTGGTTATTAGTTTATATCACACCGATTAGCCTGTCAGCATGTGCTGTGATGAAGTTGTGTAATCTCTGTAACAGCAGGTTTCGTGCTCTTAGAACGAGCAGCATTAGCCTCGGAGCCGGATTCCCATCATGGTGTCCACCATGCGGTGGCGGACGGGGCATGGTCCAGCGGGGTCGGGGGTGTCCTCGGGTCAGCAGCTGCTTCCCGGCCCCTGTCTCTCCATTCCCAGGCTCTGGGGATTGACAGGCCAGGAATAAAAGGAGGCACCCCTTGTTGAGCTGTGTGCTGCCCATTGTTCCTTGGGCTCAGGGCTACTGCTGCTGTTTGCTCTCTCCCATAATGCATTATTCAACGAAACAGGGGGCTGAAAGAAAAGGAGGCCCCACTCTGGGATTCTCCTGCCCTTGTTTTGTTTTGCTAATTTTCAATTAAAATAAACCATTGCCCTTGAGGGGACTGGCGGGGCAACACAGAGTCCTACCACTCAGAATTCACAATCTGAGGAAAATCCAGTCAGGAAAGATTAGACTGATCGCATAAGGGTGAATGAAGCACTCATTAGCATATATCGTCTCAAGCGTGTTTTTAAATGTGTCACGCACACACAAAGTGCGCTTGTTATGAATGATAATGGATTGGTGTCGCTCTTACATTGATGTACCAAAAAAAGTATGGGGTGTCAAAACACTTTTAAGGATCTGATATTTATCACTTGTGAATTGTATGCATGTGGGAATATGTTTCAAGCGGGGGGCTGAGACACACATCACAAGTCATTAAAGAAAGATGAAAAATAAATTCCCAAAAACGTTCTTATCTGAATTCTGAATTCATATGACATTTATTCTGTGACTTTAGGATTTCAAGAAAAATTGGTGAGCCGCTGGAGTCCTGGGACAGACACGGCTGACGGGAGAGATAGAGGGGGGGTAGAAGATTCACCACACATCTGTTGCACCGGCAGAACCAAGATTTTCGCTCCCCCTTCCCCCGCAAACTCTCCGAGTGGCCAGCCATGCACTCCTCCCTCTCCTCCCCACCCCCCTTCATGATAGCTGAAGCCTTGGTCATTATCCTCACTCTGTCTTTCTGACTCACTCCACCCATCAAATCCCCTTCAGGCATCACTGGACGAACTCCACAGACACTTAATGTTCCAGGTTATTATTATTAGTATTAGTATTATTAGGAACTTGCAGTATCAGATCTTAAAAAGCTCCTGCAGTTTCTGCTAGGAGCAAAGCACCTTTGATATATATTTCATCTTCATCATCTTCATCATCTTCATCTTCGTCGTCATCATCATCATCATCTTCATCATCATCATCATCTTCATCATCATGCCCGGCCTCTGCACTTCCTTCAGCAAGGCCCTTAACTCCCAGCTTCCTGAGAGCTGCTATGGGTGGCTGCCCTTGGCGGCCAGCTTGCTCTCACCTACAGAGAGTGAGTTGGGGGAAGTATAAAGAGAATTTCCCCATGCGATCAATGAAGTATCTGTTATCCATCCATCCATCCATCCAATGTCCAACCCGCTTATCCGACTGGGTCGCGGGGGGGGGGGTCCGGAGCCTATCCCGGAAGCAACGGGCACGAGGCAGGGTATCTGTTATTATTATTATTATTATTATTATTATTATTAATAAGTTGTACTAGCAGTAGCATTTCCTTGCTTATCTGACGCTTTTCCTCTTCAGTATTTGAGCTGCTACTGCTTTGCGTCTCTGCTCTTCTCTAGCTGAGCTGTCGTCTGGTCACGCCTCTCTGTCCTCCAGCTTGGGACAGTAGCAGTACTGACTCGCTGACCCAGGTCACTCAGTTTGGAGCCCGTCACCCTCACGGTGACGCTTGTTCTGAGCCGGACGGCTCACGTCGGTTTGACCAGGGTCCCCCACATCTCTCACCCGCCTTGACCTGTGGTGTGCAGGAGATCGTTTCATAGCAAGACAGCCGTTGGCCTCTTAGTGTCCCTCACAGACGATGAGCTCCAACCTGTGTGTGCAACTTGGGCAGAGAACCCCTGTGGCAGAGTCAATGTGCCACATAGCAAGGTCTGCTGGACTGAAAATATTTAGCTGCTTATATAATTTTAAACTTGATGCAATTAAACACATATAATACATAATTATATCACCTTCAAAATTATATGCATTTGACTGAAAGTTTAAATTCATGTGGGAGGAGATGGTAGTGGGGCAGCTCAAAAAAGCTTTGATTGATGGCGGAATCAAATAATGGGCCTGGAAAGAAGATCTTAAGGAGGTTTTGCCATTTTTTAATCTGCAGTTATTTGTAAGAGCATCTTAAAAACCAATTACCGGGGCTGAAATAGATTCTCATTCTTTCTAAGAGAGGCTGGTTTATAGGGGGGGGGGCTGGCAAGCAGAAGTGGCGAGAGAAAATGAGGAAGCCTTCGAAAGGAGTGTGCAGTGCCACAATAAAGACATAATAATCTCCCCTCAACTTTCCATTTCTAACTTCCCTTTTTTAATTTGCTGTTTCTGAAGTGGTACCTAATTTACCCCGGTCCTCTCTCCTGCCACTGTTACGTTGCCCGAGATTCAGTCCCTCCTCTCTTAGCTCAGCTCAGCGTGAAATTGGTTTAATGAAGCTGAAAGGTATGACGCTTCCCCAGCACTGTGTATCCCTGTGGCACCCCCTCACCCGCCCGCCTCCCTCCCCCATGTCTTCAAATCTTGCTGCTAATTCATAGCTCACCATACAATCAATTTTTATCTTGCGTATTATAACCGGAGATATTGCATTTCCTTTTCATAAACTCGAAGTTAGTCAACGGGACGGCCATTAGCTATTACATCACTGCTGTCCAATGAGCAGCACACTTTTTAAATGACATTAAACATGCACATGACGTATACCCTCATAGATGGTCAACTTAGTTCTAAGGGGAGCTGAGAAACCAGAAGAATTGGCTGTGCTGTGTGAGAGCTGTTCTAGTGTTACACGGCCTCTTGGGTGTGGCATTGATGGGTAAAGGGAAAGGAAGTGTTTTTCGGTTTGTTGTGGGAGCTCTTTGCCATGATACAATACCCAAAGTGATATCATTTACTAGTACTCTGCCCTCTTCACAACTGAATGGCAAAGCATCTGTAACAAAATACCCTCATCCTCTCAAAGCAGGTTTGGTTCACAGTTTATAGAGAGCGGTAAAATAAATAAATAAATAAATAAATAAATAATAATAATAATAAAGTGTGGCACAGAATGGAGACGGAAAAGCCACACAGAATGGCACGGGATTGCTGTCGCGTTGTCGTGCCCCGTGCCAGCGAGCAGAGCTCAGGCCTTAGTGGTGTGAAGGTTTCAATGTGAAAGGCTGAGAACTGGTTTAGACCGGAAGCAGACTGAGGGTGTGCTCACCACAAGGAATGAATGTGTGGGACCCTTTTGCAAAGCTGATATTATTATGTGTGAGATGTTCCACTCAGTCAGGTCTATTCAAACGTCAGGTGCTCAGCTCTGTCTAAACTGACAGAGATGCCTCTGACACTGAACTCTGTCATGCGTCTTCACAGGTGTGCCAAAATAAAGCAACAAAAATGTCTGCTGAATTTATGAAAAAGACACAACTCCCCCCTTCACTTTCTTACCATATGGTTTTAAAGTACTTTTGAGTCTAAACAAACAAAAAAAAAAAAACTGGACAGTGAAAAAGTGAATAGTGATGTAATCTATAGTGTTCCCTGTTCGATGAATGTGAAAAACCTTACATATTATAAACAACACAAGGATACATGGAGCACAAACATAATCCAGAGGGTGTTTTGATATAGGTTGACAATCAATGACACATAAATCTCCCAAATTTCTTTATTACTGGGATAGGTTTAAATTTAAATACACTGCATACAAACAGACACTTTTAAAGAATTATTAGCAAATAGGTAATCCGTACTTTATCATTCAATTACCGAATTGTATCAGATTGTGCTGTTTGTTCGTTTGTTTGGTAGGACAGTGAATCTGAAGATATTAATGATAGAATGTCACTGCCTGACCTGTGTGACCTGTAATCTAATCGTACCTAAAGCATCGCACTAGATTCAACTGCTACACTCCTCTAGGACAATGCTAAGCTCTCCGGCCTAAAGCCGAACAGAATCAGGGAAATGTTCACATGACCCTACACAATGAAGAAAAAGAAAAATCCACCAGGGGGAACTAGAGAGAACCTCTAACCGGATGTGGCAATCGTTCTGTTTCTGTGGCTATAAATGATAAGCCATGAACGTCCATGTAGAAGCATTTCACACAAAATAAAAAGAGGTTCAACAGACAAGTATACCAACCTGAAAAAAATATGTGCAGGAAGTACAGATACTGTGTTTTACAGTTACTAATAATGCTGCCAACACAATCTCCACAAACTCTCTAATAAACAAAAAACAAGTCATGTCCACAATCACACATTCTTTATGGACTACCTGTGTGTAATAGCCATTTGTACTGACATACAGCCAGACTTGCATTACAATTGTCCCACCTGGATCAGTATCTTACTGTGAAAACACTTGACACTTTCTGTATGTATGTGGCACCAAGGTCCTGGAGAAATGTTCCATGGTTTATGGATGGTATGACAATAAAGTCCACTTCACTTGTCCAGTAACCTACATCCTTCCCAGTGGGACACATACATACAGCGTGCGTGTGTGTCTGTGTGTGTTTGTGTGTGTCTGTGTGGGTTAGGCTTATATTTCATTGTGGGGACCAAATTTTGACATTGTGGGGACCATTTCTCGGGTCCCCACAAACATCTGTGAATGCAATCAAACAACTAAAAATGCCTAAAGTCTTGTATTTTGTTTGGTTACTTATGGTTAACGTTAGGGCTGGGTAGGGGTTAAAGTAGTCATGTTGGGATTAAGGTTTTCCCCAAAGAAATGAATGGAGAGTCCCCACAAAGATATAATTACAAACCTGTGTGTGTGTGTGTGTGTGTATATATATATATATATATATATACACACATACATACATACATAAAGTGATTAATTGACATTTACTTTGAACTGTGATACTATATTTGATGAAGTGTATAAGCTTCGCCGTTTCAAAAGCTTTCTACCCTAGTTGCAGTAACCATCCAATATGCTGTAGTAACAATCCAACACACCGACAGATTGGTTAAGGTGACCACTATGAAGTTGACTGAATTAATCAATTAAATGTGTTGGTGGTGAAATTTAATGAATACATGGAGTGGTCAGGCTGCCACTGAGTGCAGGATTGGGCAGTGTTCTTCTAGCCATCCAAGAAGATATTAGTGACTTTCTGAGGACAGAAGACATTCTTGTTTTATATTGTTTTGCTCTCATTACCATGTCAAAGTGTTTTTCTCTAATATACCTGGTTTTAGCACTGGTCTGCCATTGCCGCTGCAGAAGCTTTGGTATGTCAGGTGATAACTCAAAAACTATTTTATGGATCTTTTTCAGATGTTGGACAGGCATTCTGTGGTTGAGGATCTAAAACTCAGTTAATTTTGAGAGCGATTGCCTCAAAATTAAAGCAGCACCTCCTAGTGATTTTTGATAACTCAAAAAATTTTGATGGATTTTTTTTTTTAGACTTTGTAGAGGCATTGTATGGGTGCAGCGATAGTAGACAATGTTTGACCTTGTGAATGTGATAAGTCAAAAAAGTATTTGATGCATCTTATTACTGCTTCACAAAAACTTCATATTGATTAAGATCTACACCTGGCTTCTTTTTCAGACAAATTGCCCCCAAATTGAAGCAGCAGTACTGTGACAGCAAATGAAGGAAATGGCAGCTATAGGAGACACTTGGTCTTGTGAATACAGTAACTCTAAAAGTCTTTAATGGATCTTCACAGGCTCATTGTAGAAGTAACTAGAAGTGATCAAATTGTAAGACAATCTGTTATTATTTACTCTACCCTATTTGATCTTTGATAGATGTTATCAGGGGCGTCGTAGTGGAGGGAAAAAGGGGCCCATGTGGGGGGAGGGCCCCTAAGGAATCTGGAATTTTATTTTCCTTTAAATATTAATATTATTCAAAGATCACAA
>JAODLC010000052.1:7299540-7311689 GCA_026781145.1 Hippopotamyrus pictus | reverse complement strand
GGGGGTTCAAGGGATTTGACAGCTGGCAGTTTGTGTCTTAAAGCCTGCAGTTTATTCGCCTATATTTCACAGCACAGTGACACCCTAAAACTTAGACTGGCCTGGTCGCTTCGAGGAGGTGAGGGGGTGAATGCAAATGCGCCACCGGAGAGGGTAAGAGTTTAGTTCAGCCAACCTGAATAATCAAATGTGGGAACAAAAAAGTACCCCCCCCCCCGAAACCCTCTACCTCACCCCACTAACTACCTCTGCCCCTGTGCTTCCATTCTCTCCATCTCCACACTCAAGTCCAGATCAGCACAGACCCTTATTAGGATCTCCTTACAGGCAGAGGAGGAGGCGGGGAGGGGGAGGAGGCCAGGGCGCCGTGGGCCTGATACAGTGGAGCTGGTGGTGACTGATTACGACACCATTTTCCCAGCAGGCAGCATGGCCTCATCCTGCGCCACTGAATATGGATCGGCGAGCTGGCCAATCACAGCGTGGTCTCACAGGCCTAATGACAAAATTGGGGTGATTTGAGGCAATTTCACCAGGCAGGCTTTTATGTTTGGTTTTTAGGTCTCCGAGATTTTTTTTTTTTTTTTGGGGGGGGGGTTCACAGTGGAACGGGGGCAAGAAGGTTAGTGAATTGCAGACTATTAAGTATTTTATTAATTTAAAAAATGTGACTATAATTTATATACCAGTGCTCAGAACAAGTGAACTTACAAAGACCCTACATACTTTACTATTACTATTATTATTGCTATATTTTAAAAATTTAATTTATACAGTACTAAGAATGGTATTAAAACAGAAATAAAATAATATAAACCTAGTGCATTAGTAATTTTGAATGGGCCCAATGGACTCACGGCTACAACACCTCAGAATTCAAGTCATTGTAAAGTGACTGTCTGCCAAACTGAAATGCATACGCTGTATTGACGTTCTGCCAACGGCCCTCCCCACTGCATCCAGGCCGCCAAAAAGACGCATGGAGCTGCGTGCGGTGTGCGAGCATGCGAGGGACTCGCTGGGCCTGCGGGAATGGTGCGCGCAAAGGCTCGGAATGAAGGATGTGCAGCAGGTCTCTCCTGTTTCTCCTTCTCATCCCTTCTGCTGGACTGAGCACCACCCCCCCATCTCTATTTAACAACCTCCACCCCACCCCCACCAAATCAACCCCACACGGACACACTCTCACACGCACAAGCTGACCCTGCTCTCCCACAGCTCCGCATAAGAGTTCTTACTAGTAGTACTTGCTTCTGCCAACTTATTGGTTGTTCTGGGGCATCCACATGGCAAAGGGGGGGAGTTTTGTTAAAGTGCCCAAACGTGTGGGACCCCGTTGCCCCAGACCCTGTGCAATTCTGCAATTTTATTCTTATTGGCTCACCATACAATCTCAGAAAAAAAGGGTAAAGATGCAAGCCTTTGCTTCACACTTTCACTCACTCTTTTAAGGTACAGAAATAGATTCTTAGAAACATCCCAAAGGTACAAACAGTATTAATATTGTACCATTGATAGTACAGACATGTTCCTCAGAGTCCATTTCTGTACCTTAAAAGGCACATTTACCTACAGCTAAAGGTATAACTGGCAGACCCTTAAGGGTACAGCACCACTGACAAGCAAAGGTACAAATTTTCCACTTTTTTTCTAAGAGTATAGTGAAGCACACGAGTGCTGGACATAGTGTTTCTCACTAAAGAATCGGAATCTGAACTTTATGTCAAACATTTGCATAATTAAATATTAAGGTGGTTTTGCTGCTCAAGCCTTGCAATCAATATTTAGCATTAAAAGGTTTGGTTAAAAAGATATTCAATGTTATATGGTGGCACTGTGAAAAGTTAAAATTAACATTTTAAGGGTCTGTTGCAAGTTTAAAAAGCCAGTGAATTTGAGGTCTGTTCTGAGACAAAAAGAGTATGTGATAAAATTAAAAGGATCGTATGTTTACGAGAAACAATTCATAAGATGTGTTTAAAACCAGTAAAAATATTTTATTATTATTATTATGTTGAAAGGATGGGTTAAAACTTTTAATTAATTCATTGTTTGCATTATTCTTTATTGATGAAATTGAACTGTTTTTTGTTATCCGTGACCTGTAAAATAGTCTTGATCTGATAGTCCGGGATAGATTACTTTTGTCTCTGCACACATACGCTGGGAAGATCACGGTATTTCCTTCAAGAGGAGACCGTGATATTGTCTTCATATGAGTAAATGCTTTTGCTGACAAAACACCGCATGTTGTGATTATGTCTAGCCATTTTCAGATGTCGACGGTGTTTTATAATAATTTCATAATGTAACAGAGTTTTGTGAAGTTATACGTAGCATTCATGCAACTTTAAATGAAGCTTTACAGGACACATTAATGTGCGTTTAAGCGAGGCCCTGTTTCCTGGGTTTACCCATTTCTGTGTACCGCGCTGCGGCTATTTTAAGAACCGCACATGTGCACATACGTAAATATGTTTCACTTGGTTGTTTTGCATATTGTTCGTATGGTAACTTTTAAATGCTCTGTGAATTGTAAATGGATTTTGTGCAGTTGGTGTATTACATCTTTAAGAATTCTACATATAGTTGTATTTTAAATAGGGATATTTAATGTATGTGTCCCACAATAAATGTTTTGTTTATGACTTGTGTATGTGTTTGACAAACATCTGAGTAAATGCTCTCCCTGAGGAAACCGCTTTCTCTTTTTGATTATTTCTTTCCATTTTTCAGGGGCGTAACGTTATCCTGTCATGTGTGATATTGTCTATAGCAGGCAACATGTTAGAGTAATAACCTGTATTTTGAAGGTTATGGGTTTGAGTCCAACAAGGATCACCTCCTTTACCCTTTCTGAAAGCCACGTGCATTTCTCCAGTATAATTCCAGATGTTTTGCTGCAAAATACACCTGCTGGGACAGAAGTGTGAAAAGTGTAATGATGTTCATTATTTAGTGCTGGTAGTAAGTTCTGTGTATCTAAAGAGCTGTCCGGTGTCAATGTAACAGGACTGGAAAGGGCACAGAAGTGAAAATGTGTGTGATCTAGCATGCAGCATGAAGTCACAGCTGAATATGATTATGACGCCCCTAAATACAGTATAAATTAGGTCACGCCCAAAGTGGATAGAGATCCTAAAGCAACAATGTTATAACAGTATACAGCTGAATATACTGTGAATTACACTCAATATAAATAGTCTGTTCTAGTTTAACACTGCACTTCCGCAAGTGCAAACTGCTGAGTATGGCTGACTGATAAAATTCTTAGACAAAACACGCGGCTATTTTTTATAGTTTAGCTTAGGTTGAAGGTAATGTAGCCTAGAGACTTTTTCATGTTACCATGGATGGCACTGAGATTCAGGAAGCTTTCTGGCTGACTGGTTCACTAATGGACTGCTGTCTTTCTCTTCCATCCCCGTAGGACCCCAGGGCCCAGTTTTCAGCTGTACTGGGACAAACAGCTCATTTAGGGAATGGACAGGGAAGTCAGCCGATCTGTTTTACCTTCTCCACAGTTAGCAGATACAGATTCGTCACTGTATTCTCAGGGTAGGTGACAGCTGTCTTAATTCATTCCGTTACCAAACCTTATGTAAAACATAAAAAATGAATTAAAGAGGACCAAAACTTAAAACTCTTTATTTTAATTGATATGGTGGTACGATGAATGAAACAGAACAACAATTTCACTGAAATTTCAACTAAGTTAATTAATTAAGTTTAAAAACTGCTTTTGATTGATACAAGTTCCACACGGGTGACATGGTGGTGCAGTGGTCAGGCCTGTTGCCTCACACCACTGGGTCTTTGGTTTGAGTCTCTGCCATGGCTCCATGTGTGTGGAGTTTGCATGTCCTCCCTCTGTCATTATGGGGTTTCCATCAGGTACCCTGCCCCCTCACACACACACACAGTCCAAAAACATGCTGAGGCTAACTGGAGTTATCACACTGTGAGATTGTCCTGTGATGGGTCGGTACCCTGTCCAGGGTGGGTCATGCTTGACGCCAGTAGCCTCCAGGATGGGCTCTGGACCCTTTGCAACCCTGAATATAGGATACGTGGTTACAGGTCAAATACGCCAGGTGTGGCTTCTTTAAACAACAGGAGTTTCATCCAAAAAGGGAAAAAATTAATTAATTTCACATAAGATATTGTTTTAATGCCAATGTATGTTAATCCAAAATAGTGATTCTGTTCAAAAATACTGCAAAACAGCACCACCCTTTGGTTGATGAATGGAACTTCAGTGAAGCAAAACATTTTCTGCCTCACTGAACTAATGGACTTCAATGTGTTTTTTTTTTATCACCTTCTGTATAGTTGTTGATTGGATAGTTAATTGGAATATGACACCTTTTTAAACCCACCAAGTCAAGCATCGTTTATCCTGCTCTTTCTAATGATGTTCGCTCTTGTGCATTCTTGGCACAAAGATGATTGGCACATATTTAACCATTCAGAACATGAGTTCAGCCATGAGGCAAGTTAAACTCACTTTTTTGCCAATATTCCTTATTGGTTTGTGGATAAGGAATTGGTGTATTCTAAGTGAAAGAGCCAAGAGTTAAAAATACTTTGATTTGTAAGGACTGTTCTTGTTGATTGTAGCTAATCCTATACTCATACGGTACATATGAACGTTTATTTTTTTTTTGTTCAGTTCTTTTCTGTCGTGCAAAAGGAATGTCAGATTAGTCAAGCAATTAAGTCTTTGGGAAATATGAGGATTAGACTTTGCACCTGTTGCATATATTACGCAAAACTCTTGTATTAAATAAAGAATTTCTGTGTCTTGCTCTAAATCAATATAGGGCAAAATTTATCTTGTATTTTCCATTATTGATCCCCCCTCCCACAAATTTTATTGTCATGGACCCAGGGAGGTGGGGGTGGCCTCCCTTATTTCATAAGATCGAAAGTGGCGACTTTAGTGAGGACTGATTGCTCGATAAAGGTGCGCATCTCTTGCTAGCTAAACACAATGGCATGAAGAGGGAAAAAACGTGAGATTCTGAAAAAGCTGATTGATGCAACTTAAGTCTTGGGTCAACAGGAGCTTAAATTTAGGGTGGACAATGAGTGAGAACACAGCAAAGAGAATTATAGATGGGCTTTCCTGCTACGAAGGCATTTTAGCTTTTATTCGGTGTGTTTGTGCTGCCCAAGTAATGCTGAGTGAAACAGTAATGCAAAGCTATGCAGGCTCCTCATATGTTAATCAAGTCACTCCGTTAATTCTGTATTTCTATAATGACTGTGTTTCAGAAAATGGCGCACGTGTCGAAAACTGTTAAAAACGCAATTTTGTCAGCATCACTTTCTAAGCATCAGCTTAGCAGGTTAATTTAAGGCTTGGGATGCGGGCTAAATAGGGATACATTTAATTGAAATTTGCAACCACAGAAAATATTTAGGATTACAATGTATATATTGTATCTTACAGTTCAGTGCTTAATTTGCTGGAGTTTCCAGAGTTCAGCTGCGGGCAGTCCGCACTCTGCCACCTCATACGCTACACCCAGTATAATTACACTTAAAATTCAATTTATACGCATTCCAACGTTTAACTAAAGAAATGTATATTTATAAAATTGGTTGTGTTGTATGATTTTTTTGACGTACATCTGCCTAAATGAGTATGTTTCGCTTATCTGAATTTGATTCGGAAGGGTCAAACCGACCTACGCAGAAACACCGTGTTTTTGGCCACTAAAATAGCTGAAATTCTACCGACCTTCTGGACCATTAAAATCATCGAGTAGGTAAGTCCGTCTCACAGTTTGATGTAAGTAACAGGCGTCCATAGAAAATATTGCATGGTTATGTGTTTAAGTGATTAAGAGCACATTATGACTGTTAAAGACCGATTTGTCTACGTGACACCATTCAATGTCACTGAGCTCCACATACCGATACAATAATGATGGTCGCAGTAGGTCTCTGTGCTCTTCATGAGTTCCGGCACCTGAGAATTTACAAATTAAGCACTAATTTAGTTATATACAGTTTATGGAAATAATTAATATATGACCATGTCTGAGATTATATGGAAAGGCTGCATCTAGAGTTTGCTTCACCTTCCTGATACACATACAATAACACATTAAAAATATATATGTTTCTCTTCATTTGCTTTGGCTTGTAAAGACGCATCTTGACCTCCTGACCTGAGGATCATAAACGGAACCCCATGGATACGAGGCCTGATTGGACCATTTGAATATGAAATGGCCCCCATTGGGCATGGCAAGAGGAGAGCCAGGGTGACCCCCAGTAGAGAAGCGCACTCATTGGCCGCCCCGGGGCCAGGGAACTCTCTGGACTCGGATTAACTTGGACTTGAGGGACAGACAAAAATGGAGAGCAGGAGAGCAGTGGAGCGAGAAAGAGAGAGAACTCGGGATGAGACAAGAGCTCATTCTGGTTAGCATGACAATGGCGCTCACCCATACCCTGTGACTGGTGTCAGAACTCGCAACTAAAGCCTCAAGACCCCCTGCATGAGCTGATATGTGGGGCTCAGTCATGATAATGTGCCGAGGGTGTGGGATTCTGGATGGGTGAAGATGGAATGGCGGGTGGAATGACAAGGAGCTTGGGTTCAAGGAAATGGTAATTTTTGGATAAGTACCGGGTGTTTGGTGGGTGATGGGGGAGGCTACTAGGAGGTATTTCAGATGTTAAACCAAGCAAAAATCGTGGTGCGCACAGCAAAACAGAGAAAAGGTGGAAGCAAGTTCGTCACCATTCAACTGCTTTTCCAGTGGGGGGTCACTGTGAGCTTAGAGCCTATTTCAGGTAACAGTCGGCATGGAATACCAGTCAGTCACAGGGCTCCCATTACTGACAATTCATATAGAAACACCAATATGCCAAAACACAGGTTCCGGTGGTAGGGAAGCAGAGAAAATCTGTGCAAAATAAGGACACAGTAAGAATTCAAAGCTCCAGGCCCCCGGGGCCATAAGGCGACAGTGCTGCCCATCAAGCCACTCAAAGTCATTAAGCAGTGATTCCCAGAATTCCCCAGAAAAGCACTGCAGGCACAGTGACCCAAAAGAGACTCTGAAATCTTTATTAGGTAAACAATTCAAGGTTGTTTGAAGTAGAAAACACTCAACAGGACAAAATGGCGAAAAAGGAAAAACTAAGATTGCTTTCATGCTTTTGATTGGTTAGCTCCAATAGGTACAGCTATTCCACCCATTTTTGACTTCTCAACACTTTCCGATGCCATCAATGCCCCTTCCACTCTACTGTACATGGAGCATTCAGAAATAGCCAATGGATCAGAGCTGAAAGTGTGCATCTCCGGAATGCAACAGGGCTTTGGAGTAAGTCTTCTAGACATAATTCTTGAGGAACAAAGGTGTTCAGTACATAAATATGCTTACATTCCAATAATAACAATGATAAGTGGTGGAGATGAGACACACAGGTTTTCCACAACTTCAAGGATATCTGAAGATCTACTTTAGAATGGAATTCATATTTATAATATAAATTCTGTCAGAGTGCATATGTACCAGATATAGAAAACAGAGAAAATATTAAATGATTTCATAAATTTCTTATGACGTAACATTATGTTTATTAAATCACGGACAGAGACGTCTAATTTTTACTGCATTTCAGTCACATTTCCTACTGACTGACACAGTAACAGCTCCTGCTTTCTTCGATCAAGAAACTTTGTTCAGGAGCTGAAGCGCGGTGCTTCTAAACATCCAACAAGATACTGGTAGCCGAAGAACCTCTTGTTAGTTTTTATCGTGTTGCTGTTCATTTGTATACGTTCTAATGTTAAAATGTTTTTAACTTCTGAGCAAATATATACTTCCTACTCAGATGAATAGCTTTAAACATTTTCTTTGACTGCCTAAGACCTCTGCACAGTACTGTACTTATAAACAAATACGACACACTCTGCAAGTTGGAAAAGCCAGAATACAGAGGAACAAAAACCTTTTAGGTTAGACTAGTAGCAGAACAACTGGATCAACACCATAGCTGGGCATGGTAACTGTACCAGGTGTGTTGAATATCCAGATAATATTCATGTTAACCAAATGAAACCTAAATGATTATGAAATTACATCTGTATTTCAATAATATAACGTTTCCTGGTGGAGACTTGAATTATGAATTACACACGATTTAACTAAAATAATATAATTCACAAAATGGCAAAAAATGTGCTAGTAAATAACTAAATGAGTTACTTGATCTGAATGGCAGATATGACAAAGTTACATTCTTGGCAAAGGTAAGTTCCTGGGTGCAGTTATTTTACCTTAAGTCATCGCACAGGGGCGTGAGCTAAAGCCCCACCACACCAGCACTATTTTGCTAAGAGCATCGTTCTTCTCCACCAGCAGCAGTAAAGCTTTTTGGAGAGCTACCTTTATGTCAGACACCAACCTCCCAGGTAACCAGGCTGTAGGCAGCCAAGACTCTCCTACTCAAGCCAATAGTGTTTTATTCTTCTCCTATTTTCATGTCAAGCCGGCGGAGTAGGATACACAAAAATGTCAGTTCCTTCAAACCAGATGGATTTATTCTACTGGAATAAATCTGACGAATGTGACCAAATGTGAAAAGAATCCAAGCCAAAACTTTACAAGTCACAAAACTTTGAATTATATTAAAATTGCAATGCAAAAAAAAGGAAAATCCGTCGACAATCTAAAGCAGGCATGGCCAGTCTTATCCGCAAAAGGCTGGTGTGTATGCAGGTTTTTGGGATAACCTGTAGGTCAGCCGTTCAAACCCAGGTGTGAGGATCCCTGACCTGAAGTACAGTGGTACCTCAGTTCTCGAACTCCTTAGAACTCGCATTTCTTAAAAGTCGAACCAACCAGTTCGAAAAAAATTACCTAGAGCTCAATCTGAATCTCAGAAGTCAAACCGTGAACGCCGACCTAAGATAACTTGTACACACAGGGAAATGAGTCACGCGGCACATCTCTCAGCGGAAACAAAGGGTAAAGCTTCAGTCTCAGCCTCAAATTCCCTGTGATAGCATAGTGCATGTTTACACTAACTGAATACATATATTTAGACAATAAAAATACATTTAGAAAATAGACAGTAACAATAATTATTATTATATAATTTAATAAAAATAAAAAATTCTTATTAATTATTTTAATATTAATAATAAACCATTAATACATTTAATTATAATAATATTGTCGTGCCGAGCTGGGACGGAACGGAGATAAAGGCGCAGACGTCAGGGTATCGGGGAATACGGGGTTTAATTACAGGTAAGGCTGCCTGCAGACAATACAATGACCGGACTGGGGAAACAAACTGAAACGCGGACTAAATACGGAGGACTAATGACAACAACCAGAAACAGCTGATCACACAGGGATTCTACATGAGGTTAACGAGGGGGCGTGGCACACGGAAGGAGCGGACGACCGGGGCAGGACACATTGTTTTTTTTTTTAACTTTACACATTGTTTGGATACATTTATTTTCTTACTTTACAAATTACTGTTTTTATAAATGTGCTTAGATGTGTTTAGTACAGTATATGCTCTTCTTGTTTTATCTGGTTCATTTTGTATTTAAATGCTAAAAAACATGTTTAGGTGTAATTTTTTGGGGCCAGGAACCAATTCATTGGTTTTCCATTATTTCTTATGGGGAAAATTCGATCAGAACTCGAACTTTTTAGGATTCGATCCAGAGTTCTGAACGGATTAAGTTCGAGTTCTGAGGTTCCACTGTATTATGCATTAGCAGTCAGTATTATTAGTAATTTATACGTTTATAAACATTTATTTAGCAAGTTTTTCGCCCGAATTGCCCGAAGCCATGTTCAAGCGAGATTAGTTTGTATATTATAAGCAAATATTTTCAGGCATCAGTCCAATAAATAACCAGTAAAAAGTATAATTTAGCATCAGAGCAAGACCTTTATATTACAAAAAATATTTAAGAACTTAATAGCAAGAATTTAAGAACTAACTATTCAAATCAAATACAAATTTAAAAATACAAGAGCATCCAGGACATACATGCAACCACCTAAGGCAGTGTTTCCCAATCTAGTCCTCAGGGACCCACAGACAGCACACGTTTTAGCTCCCACCCAGCTCCTTACCTGAATCAAAAATGTGGACTGTCTGGCAGGGAGCAGGGAGGGAGCAAAAATGTGGACCGACTGTGGGTCCCCGAGGACCGGACTGGTAAACACTGAGCTAAGGGATAGCGGGTCATTGGCTGGATGAACTAGCTGAGGTGGTCCTGGAACAGATGGGTCTATAGCCCTTCTTGAAGATTAAGGGGGATTCGGATCACAGGATGTGGAAAGGTAACTCATTCTAACACCGCAGAACCATAAACATGAATTGTCAAGAGTTAGACTTATTTTAAGATGCCTGAAAGATATCCAGCTGGTGTTGGCTTGCCTACTAAAAAGGCCAAGATGAGATGAAGGTTCTGATAAGAAACTTTATAGAGATGGGTGCTGTTCCATATAAACACCAAATGTATCCTTAAATGATGACTCCCATTGTCGATGACTGTCAGTAAGTCATATTGAAAAAAGTTAAATACCAGGACCAACGAAGTGGCTTTCAGAAGAAGTTTTACTTGCATGCATTTTTTATTTCAAACATGGGGGTGGTGAGCGGCTCAGTGGACTAAATAAGATCGTTGGTTTGAGCCCCTGCCTCAGCAGAACAGTCATATGTCCATGGGCCCTTACCCCCTCCAGCTCCAGGGATGCCGCACGTTGGTTGATCTTGTAACATGACCCCATTTGTTAATTGGTTTATCCATTTGTTAATCGATTTTTCATAATAGTGAAGGAGATTCTTTTATTTGTATTTTTAATAGAAGGAAATTCCTTCCCTCTTCTTTTTTGATCAATATAACATCAATATTTAAAATGAGGGTTATTGCCTTGTTAAAACCACCAGATTGTCAATATAATTATACTTTTTAACTCTGCATTCTTTCTTTTAAATGGAAACCTATAGTACAATTTCAAAATCATAAATGAAAATTAAAGCCATTCCTGGTTTTGTAGAACTGGCTCGTCCCTCTAAAGGTCAACGACCCACACATTGTTCGTTCCACAGGCAGTGTTGTCACTGGCACTAGGGATGCATCATGATGTACAAGGTCAGCATGAAACCTGAAGCACAGACATCATAACTCACTCATACTCATCAATTTAAGACGTCAACAGATCAAGATGCGACAGGACCTTAACTGAACTTTCTGTCATTTGCACATCCTAGGGGTCTGAGGTGAATTTTGTGCAGGATTAAATGTCTGTTTAATGTTGTTTAATGTTGAAATGGTTGTTTGATGTCAAATAAGTAACTGAAAATCTCTCTTTAAGTGTGTAGCCCCGTATTGACAAAAATCGGTGCCATTTAAAATGACTAATCTAAGTCACATGATGGAATGTATTTGCCAAGAATGTGACACGTCATTGCGGGCTCTGCTGCATAGTCACGGTGCATCCGTGTTCTGACTTAAATTGCAAATGTATGATGAGAGAAACTGTAGCGTGCAAACCATCAGTAATTTAAAGATCTCCCACAATTAGAATTAATCTAAATTTCATATTGTTATATGTAAATCTAAATATTTATTAGCAGCATTGTTAAAAATGGACATTTATTATTTATTATTTATTCCAATGCCTGGGCCTAACTTTCAGTTTGAAATCACGCAATATGGAAGATAAGCCACCACTTAGATAAAGGCATGTTTTAGGACTGTACAGTAGCAAGAAACCGAATGGGCAGAGGAAGCTTGCAAAAACACAGGGAGAACATGCACACACACACACACACAGGGAGAACATGCACACACACAGGGAGAACATGCACAAAAACAGGGAGAACATGCACACACACAGGGAGAACATATACACACACACACACACACACACACACAGAGAACATGCACACACACACACACACAGGGAGAACATGCACAAACACAGGCAGAACATGCACACACACAGAGGGAACATGCACACACACACACACACACACACACACACACGTGGGTCTTCCTATCTAAATGGGAACATGCACACACACACACACACACACACACACAGGGAGAACCCACACAAACACAGGCAGAACATGCACACACA
>JAODLC010000052.1:7277464-7299440 GCA_026781145.1 Hippopotamyrus pictus | reverse complement strand
AACCAGTGTGTTAGACTACACAAAAACATATACGACAGAGGGAACATGCACACACACACACACACACACACACACGTTGGTCTTCCTATCTAAATGGGAACATGCACACACACACACACACACACACACACACAGGGAGAACCTGCACAAACACAGGCAGAACATGCACACACACAGAGGGAACATGTATACACACACAGGGAGAACATGCACCAACACAGGGAGAACATGCACCAACATAGGGAGAACATGCACACACACACACACACAGGGAGAACATGCACAAACACAGGTAGAACATGCACACACACACAGAGGGAACATGCACACACACACACACACACACACACAGGGAGAACATGCACCAACACAGGGAGAACATGCACACACACACACACAGGGAGAACATGCACACACAGAGTCAGAGAGTGATTTATATGCATTTATAAGAAATCGATGTCAGCTCGTAGACTGGTCATCTGACTAATCTGTTAATTTCACCCAGATGGGATGTGTAATCTAGCCTGGTCATCACTATAGTGTGGCACAGTCACAGGGCTGCGTTATCTGTGTATTATCTGCTATACATACATATAAATATGTCCAACGTACTTGATCCGTATAACATTAATAATGCCCCCTGTCTAGTATAGGTACAGTATAACATTTACACTGTCATATAGCACTGCCTTATTTTTCATTACAAACTACATTGCACAATATTGTGATTGTATATGTCTGCCTTAAACATTCTTTTTGGTGCCTATTTATTTTATTTAATACATTTTTATATAGCTCTTCCCTTACTGTAACTGTTTATATCTGTATTCCTGCCTCTGGACCAAATGAATTTCCCCCCAAAGTGAACAATAAAGCTGCATCTAAGTCTAAGTCTAAGTCTAATCACTGTGTAAATGCAGGAGCACTATATAATCAAAGCCCTTCAGAAAAGTCATTGCGAGATCTTTCGTGTCGTGTCTCCCTATAAAAATAAGGATATGAAATAACAGATTTTAAGGGAATGTAACATTTCACGTATATCTGCGCACTGAAAGTCAGGCTCAACCACACCTCTCCGTAAAGGTTAGGGGAAAGGCTTTCATCCGTGAACCTGTTCTCATTGTTTCTGTCTTTGCATCATTCCATCTTTAAAATGACCCTCCCAGATATTAACCACACCACAAAAAAAAAACAACAATATTATGAATTCCTATTCTAATGCTTAGAAACGGAATATAACTTTAAAGACAACGCACAAGAAATGGATATTTGCCTATTTAAAATTTGTTAAACATACACAGGTACCAACACAAACGCATGCGGTACTGTGCAAAAGCCTTAGATATTCAAAGAAAAATTATGTTAAAATGATCTTCATGTTGGTGTAAAACTATTATGCCTGTCAAAGTGTGCAAGCTTAGCTATTTCAGAACCTCTGCTAAAGTCACCCCATAATTTGCAGCAACCACCCAATATACCCATGTATTTTTTGACTTCACTAGCGGACCTTGTATGGCCAATCAATGCCTCACTGACATTTTAAAACAAGATTAATTAATTATATAAGTGAGCTGGTGGTGAAATTTAGTAAAAACATGGAATGGCTGGGGTGCCCCTGAGGAGAGGTTTGGAAACTGAAGTGGTGTTCATCTATAGCCATCCGACTAGATATCATTAAATTCTTGTTAGTTTTATTGTGTTACTGTTAATTAGCATGTATTCTAATATTAAATTGTGTTTTTGTTCTGAGCAAATACACATTTGCCACCCAGATAAATAGCTTTAAACATTTAAACTCCTTTGGCTGTCTAATATGCACACACAGGTTGAGCTTATACAAATTTGTGTTATTACAGTTATTTTTTTCTTTATTTTTTCTTTCTCTGCTTTAAATGCATTTTTTCTTCCCTCCCTTAAACATATATGTCGACAACACAGTCTTAAGTATAGCTCATTTAGTCATCTTACTGTACCATTACAACGAGTCACTGCTTGACCTTTGAGCATGCCCAAGGCGGAGATTTGGGTATGGGCGGTGGGTTCGTGTCTCTACCAATACTGCAGGAGTACCATGTGTTCAGGGGGGTGAGGTTGGGGCTGATTTGGTCCCTAGCAATGTTGAAACCAAACCTTTTCCCTTGAGCCTGCCTAGTTTTAAAATGTACACCCATATTTCACATCCACATAAAATGCAAATCGACATGCTTTCTGGCAAAATGTAGCAAATAGGCAATAGGGTAAAGCCACATCTGCGATTAAAACTAGTATCTGCACATGTATTTTACTACATGACATTCAATCATTTAAGTTTTATTTAGAAATCTATATGAATGCAGAAAAATATTTTTTGCCAATATCTGCAATTCATTATTGAAGAGTAGGAGTTAGGGCAGGGGACCAAGTATCTGTGAGCTGGTATAGAGTGTGACCTCACAAAGGCCGGGTTCCCACAAGTACCAGGGTCAAGTCTTATCTCAGGGAGATAGATAATCCCCCAGTAGCCTTTCGCCGCAGAACTCTTTCAGTCTGGCCAGATCTGAGCCTGTTTCAAACCTGGATGTTTCAAGGCAATTTAAGTTTCTGCAAAAAGAAACACGTGAATCACTTAAAATAAAGAAAGAATTCAATATAACTTCTGAGAGCAAGATGCTGGTGCACACCTATTAAAATTTCATTGTGTTTCCACACCTTTAGTGCTTGCGAAAAGGTAACCATCTCAACGCAGACACGTTGCAAGTCTTTATTATGAGCAAAAACATGCACACAGAGAGGTGTATTCTCACATTGTTGCTTAACAGGTTGGACCATTGGTGCAGTGATGTCAGTGCTCAGTCAATCAGGCAGATCAACAATAACGCCAGGCCTTTGAAGTAAACTATTTAACCGTGTCAAACATGCAAGCACAAATGCAGCACGTAGAAACATACACCACCAGAAATGGTTCCATTTGTTGCTTTTTTTTCTCAAGGATGTACCTGGAAACTTCCACTCTAGAGAAAGATTTAAACAGGCTAGGTCACAGCAAGGTCATGGAAGCGGAGTACGTCTGCGTTTGCTGAGCGGGTAGTGATGGTCACATGACTCAGACTGTTTTTTCGGGGAAGAGATGCTGAGCTTTCAGCATCTGAAGTAGCCTGGCGAGAGTCAGACTGCCTAGGTGCCACCTGCATGAAAGGAAGAGAATCCCTTTCCCGGCTATATTTATGAGACCACTTGTCATGGAATAGAAACATGTTGCTTACATGCCATGCAGAACTGGTCATATAATGCTAGTAAGATCTGCACACTTTCAAAATCATTTTGGGGTGGATCTGTATCTGTTAGCTCATCGTTCAGAGCTCTTCCAATAATCCCCAGTCTCCTGCAGAACGTCCCCTCGAAGTCCTAAATTGAGCATTGCCTATCTGATCTACACTGTTTCATGCATTAGGCCTGCTGACAGTCGGCGTCACTCTAGTAATATCAGAAAATGGCACCACTGGCGTCCCAGTTATATGCCAGGAGGGACAAAGCTACTTATTTTTAAAAGGAGGAAAAGGGGGTAACAGGGAATGAGCTGCTATCTGAGATTTGAAATGATTAAAAACCATGTCAGTGAAAGCAGTGAGGATGCAATAATCTTTTTTTCTTCTACAAAAGTGGGCAGGCCTAATCCTGGCCGCCGTTGTCAGAGCTGAATTGGGAATTGTGTGTTGGAATTTCAGCAAGCCCTGTGCTGCCCAGTCCCTCTCTGTGGACAGGGCACTATGTCCAGCGGGGCCTACAGCGATCATCCCGCTGTGATGGTATTAGGCCGCCCCTACGGCCTGCCTCCTATGGTTTCTGCGCTTGCACAAGAGCACATAACCTGTTCTACCACTTTTTTTGTGTGTGGAATTATCATTAAAACTTGACCAGAAATAAATGTGAAAAAGAAAGCCATATTTTTGTTACCTGCCAAAAATATTTTTTCCAATATTTTATGCCATTGAAAGGCAGAGTCGAATAATATTTTAAAACAAATTGTATCGCTGACCTTGGCAAGATAAGAGATTATTTTAAACAGTTTGAACCTTTTAATATAGCTTTCCTGTATTGTAATGCATTTCTTATCATAGCACATAAAAAAGTTAAGAAGAAATACATTTTCAAGTATAAAAACTAACTTTACATGTTAATAGCATTTATGTTAAACTACGTTTCATTTTGATTGTAAATACAATTTTATGCAAAATATTTGATTACTGAATATTTTCAGGGATTAAAATTAAAAAATATCATTTGAATTTACCTAAAATGACAATGGTATTCACCCATAAGGTGGGCTTTTATGAAAATGTCTCTAACATGTGTGTCATCATTTTTAACTGTTTTATAAGGCCATGAATGATGAAGAAGCGTTTCATTTATGTCATATGCTTCATGGAGGAAATCAAATATAAACATATATTTAATACATTTCAATTTCACCTTGCTTCATTCTTAATTTCATTTATGCATTTCTTTGGAAACTTCACACAAATTTCAGAAAATGAGACTAAAGACATATTCGGCATCTTGATGTTTACTTTGTATATAACGCATTAGTGTATAGCTTTCATTATACTTAATAAGACTGACAGCATATAAAAGTCCCAGCACGCGCGGTCTCCTACAGTATGTTATACCGAAAACACAGAAACTGGCTAAATTATTTTCTGGAACTAAAGGTTGGATATATAACTTTACGCCGAGTGTTTACACGACTTGGCCGTGGGACATTGTGTTAAATGGTTATGGTTCATGCAGTCGTAATATTCAACGCCTCCTTATGATTTAAGGAGTACAGCATGAATATTAAGCAAAATTGTGAAAAAGGCCAAACCCACACAAGAAAAGAAATTCATATTGCAGGAAAAAGCAAATACCTGACTGTACCTGAATCAACCTCAACCTAGCAAGTGTGGGCGGCGAAGAGAGATTAACTTTATGCCTTTTAATTGCTTTGTATCCTGTGGCGATATACAACATTTAAACTTCAACACTGCACTTACCCATACCCCTTCCACCAGACTGCTATTATATATATGATTTTATTTCACCAAACTGCATGCATTTTGCTGATATTAACACGTATTCAATGTAACAGCGTAAAAGATAGCGATCTCGCTTTGGAAAAAGAACGTTTCGTCTTCGCGGTTCAGCGTGTGTTTAACTTTTATTAATCATCGTTACAATTTCAAGATAAATTTAAATTAGTCGTTTTGGTTACATGTAGGCCTAATTGTTTCTGTGTCCCTGTATGTCATGGTTGTGCTGGAGTTTAGATCTTTTATTTATATCCATGTATATGAAAATATTTTAAACTAATCGAGCTGTTCCATATCCAATTAAAAGCGACTGCAAAACTTTGCAGGAAGCCGTGAACACGGATGGATGGATGGATGGATGGATGGATTCTATAGGCGCGCGTCTTCTCACACCACATCGTGCTGGCCTAGAGTAATTCACAGACATGCCAAAACACACTGACTGGGAGGGAACATTTACCTGGAGGGGTTAAGGGAATTATTCCATTAAAATGTTTATGCAAACGCACATATAATTTCCTTTCACGCACCACCTTAATATAAACGTGTCTTCTTTTAATATGTATTGATTTTGTGCAGGAGGGGAGAAGCAACCCAGCTATAAGTTTGTTTCCAGAGATTTAAATGTACTTAAGCACTCCGAGCGTTTTTTAAACTACACATTTGCAGCGCTTATAACTGTTTGTGTTATACATTTGTTAAATTTCCAAATACTACAAGAACCTTTTACATCTGGAATTGACTTTGCGTAAATTTAAGGCGAAAATTTGCAAAGGGAATTACACAAAGTCCTATTTCAAAATAGTGTTTGTCGGTTTATAATTGCGAAGTGGACATTTTATAACACAAGTATCATATTTTATTGTTATATTACTAAGGACATACTCTGTTAAACTGTCAAAACGCGCCTGTTTCAGTACAATACAGGAGAGAAATTAGTTCGTCAGTGCCACTCGTTGTGCTTCGTACAAATTTATTTATCATTTTGGAATAGAGAATGATCTTAAATTCTGTAGAAACATCTGTTTAAATAGATTTCTCCAATTGCGATATATATCAACTTGTTACTGTCAAAGATATCACAAAAAATCTCACAAACCAAAAAGGAACAAGTTGACAAAACGTTCACAAGCTTCATGAAGAAAATTAAAATACACAGCTTACTATAAATATAACTCCCGCTTGCGAGCCGCACAGTCTTTTGTAGACCTGAAACCTAAATTCATGAAAATAAAAATAACCAGCTCTACACAGATTTGGACATTGCCGGCACAAACCTTGAACATTCTACATTTTAACTGTAAACATGTACTTGTGATAGTGTACTTTTCCTCTTCATTGACTAGTCTTTCCGAAAGACGTTTTAATGAAACTGGCAACAAAATAAGTCCCCATTCTTCTTCTAGAGAAGACGCGAAATAAAAATCTCTGAAATACGAATTACTCATTTGGGCTCAGTACTGGCACGCATTCCAGGACGTTCCCTTAAGGAGATTAAAGGGATTTCATGTGAGATGGGCATTTGTTTCTCTTTTGGAAAAACAAAGCAATACACAAAACCTCGGAATTCAATTCTAAATTCAGAGATCAAAACGTTCAAGTTTGCGACGCACTTCAAGGTTCAGTCTGTTCAAATGTGAGTGAGCGGTAGCGTTCCATTCACTCCAGTGCCGGTGCTTTGATAGTGCTGATGAACGCTGTGTAACCGACTGGTCTGAAGCGAAGAGTGATCCGATCCGTCTCCCCCGGGGGGAAGGTACATGCTTATCATATCCCGCAGGTCTCCCAAGCAGGCTCTTTGAGAATGAGACGTGATTGCCGGCGGGGGTGAACTTGGTTCACTCTTGCACACCGAAGCCATAGAACTCAAGCCCATGGCGCTGGTTGTCTGCGGTGTGTATGCCGGCGACATGCTGTAAGTTGAAGCTGCGTTCATGTAGGTCTGAGCGCTGGACATCATGGGGTATTGCAGCCCTGCCATCTCGTACCGGTGCATCTGCTGAATCTGTGGACTGTTCATACTAGGGTGCTGTGTGTAGCCAAGTTGGTCCTGCATGAGGGAATAGGCGCTATTGCTCCATCCATTCATGTGCGCGTAACTGTCCATCCTCTGTCCGACTGAGACAGAATTGTTAACGGCATTGGTACCTGGCGCCAGAAGTCCTCCTGGCAATGAGTATTTGTCTTTCTTAAGCAGGGTCTTGGTTTTTCTGCGGGGTCGGTATTTATAATCCGGATGCTCCTTCATGTGCATCGCCCGAAGTCGCTTGGCCTCGTCGATGAATGGTCGCTTCTCTGCATCGGTCAAAAGTTTCCAGTCAGCACCCAGACGCTTGCTGATCTCCGAATTGTGCATTTTAGGATTTTCCTGTGCCATCTTTCTTCGTTGTCCCCGGGACCAGACCATAAAAGCGTTCATGGGCCGTTTCACCCGATCCTGGTCGCTGGCACCGTTGCCTTTACCGCTGTTACCCCCCGGCCCCGCATTGGGCTGCGGCAGTGGGCTTTTTATCTCGGTTTCCATCATGCTATACATTCAACTGCCTTTTTAGTCTTCAGTTTCTTCGAAAAAAAAAATTATAAAATCAAAACAAAGCACTGTAAATGGAAGGCTAAGTAAACCGTTCAGTTCTATTAACTCTTAAGTTTGAACTGTTCACTTACTTTTCGTCTCTTTACGTTTGCCGAACCTCTCTTACTCTCTCGGCTCTGGAACAGAACTGTGAAAACTTATTCTCCAACCTGAGCTCTTAATAGTAACCTCGAAAAGTGATTGACAGCATTACAACGAGCTGCAATTGGCCAATCACAGAGGAGCGTTCAATCCCCCATGGAAGCTAGTGAATGGGTTGGTAAGAGTTCTGTTTAGAGGTAAGTCGTTAAAATATGAATTTCAAGTTACAAGTTAATTCATATTTTTTGTGAAATGTAATATAAGTAAAAGTTCTTTCAAATGTATACCTAAGTTTTTATCTGACTGCGGCAGAACATGACATATACTAAATGCTTATTTTAATGAGGCGCTGTCATGTTTTATAAATGTATAGCCTACTTATCTCAATAAGTGGAAGAAAACAATTACTACTATAACTGTAGAAGAAAACAATTTGCATGAATGGTTTAATAAGTAATTGAATCGCAATAAAGCTTGTTTCTTGGACTTTGGATAATGATATATTGGACAAGTACTTGTGACAAAAAAGTACACTGTAATGTAATAGCTAAAACAAGTCGATATTCGTCCAAATCTGACGAATTAATCCGTATAGTTTCTAGATGAGAATCGGTCACGTATCCATCGTATTGTTACACAAACTGTAAAACCATAATTTAAAATAAAAGTAATTCACTTTAAAGGTAAGTTGCAAAAATATGCGTTTTTTCACCCCTTCTTCCAGTTAAAGCTCACAAAGCTGCAGATTTGAGTTTGGCATGCATGAATAAGTTTGCCGAGGTGACAAGCGGGGTTGTGGGGAAAAAGCATTTTACAAGAAACAATGCGTCAATGCCCTCTTGCGGTCAAAGTAGTCCGCTTGCAGAAATTATTTAAGAACAGGGTAATTCTGATGTTTCGTCACATATTGGCTAGTTATTAAACGCCACACCACTATTAACATTATTGGGTAAATCAAAACTTAACAATTCTATAAATAATACTTTGCTTTGAGTTCCTTACTGCGGTGTTATTATGAGGTGGGGGGGGGGGGGGTTCAGTTGGAGTAGGACCAAAAGTAAAATTAAAATCGAATTGCTTTGAATATCAGAGTGATTCTCTCAAAAACGACTGCTCGGTTTTTGCTAAATTACGATCACAGTTCTGATTCTGTTGGATTTAACGAAACATTAACACTTGTGACATACCCGTGAAACTTTTCACCTAAGTATTATTCGTCAGTTTAACACTAGAAAATGCATAAGTAATTCACACATTCTCAGTTCTAAGTACTAGTGTACAACAGGGATATTAAGTAACTGCATACGTTGAAGAGAACACAGAAAGAGGAGAATGCTCTATTTCCCACAGAAATCACTGGAAGTTCACCCCAGCAGCCCTCGTGCCTAAGCTGGCTCCTTGACAGCTGTTTACTTGTTATATGCATTATTATCTGCTTCACGTGCATGTCGCTATAGACAAAAGCGCCTGCCAAATAAACATGTGATCTTACTGCAAAAAGAAGATCACAGCAAGACCGTATTGTCACAATGACTAAACTAATATCCTGTAAATCTTTCTTTAGTTTAAATGTCACATCGTAATATAATCAGTTAATTCGGTAACACTACTAATTAGTAGTTATTTTATGCCAACTGAGGCCAATAATATGTTTATATTATTTTATAGATCGCCGAAACTGATCTTATCGAAATCAGACTTGGCGACGGAAAAAGACCTGCCTACTTCCTTCTGGATAAGATATACTTCTTCTCGCAGATGAGTTAATTAGTGGTGGTGTTAGACATCTGACACAACGATTCATGCATTACAAGACATATATAGGGCCTGCTGTATTTTAACTGTATTTATTTAGTCTTGGTATTTAAACTGGGTTAAAAAAGATTTTCATTAAAGAATTAGCTATTTTACATTAACTGAAAGGGATGCGTATTAGAATGGATGCATATACTGACAAGCATGTGAGAAAAGAATTTTAAACTACTAGATTCTGTTTTTAGTAATTCAAATTAAACATGGTCATGTAAAATAAGATACTTGAGTAAAAATTAGCCGACAAAAGAAGTATTAGCGAAATTCCGCTATTTAAGTTTTCAATGTCAGATTTTTTTACGACAATAAAAGTGGGTCATCGTTTCTGTTCCTTGTTCTTGTTGCGACTTTTAAATAGCAAGTATGAATCAGAGGGTCAGTTCTTAAATTTATATATATATATATATGTTTGATATTTACATTTGATAGTTTTACATTTCGATGCATAAAACACGTGTCTCTATACTACCAGAGGCATATAATATCATAAAGCAACATAACGCAATTTAAACTTGGGTTAAACCTTTGGAATGACTTATTTTTATTCCAACCTAATGACCAAGGCGAGGCCATGCGGTAGAAGTAATTAACACAGAATGGTTTTTCAATTACAACGACAAAGGAGACAGTCTCATTAAAATTTGCATGATTTTTGGATTCGTAATGCAAATGACCATGCGATTTGAATACGGTCTGCTTTTCCCATTGTCTCGCGCTGAATGGTGTCGTTCCCGTTATATCGCAGGTAAAGGAATATTCACGGGCCATTAAAAAGAAAGACACCCAAGCCACATACGACTGTATTATTATAAAGCAAGACATTTTGTCAAGCTTTTAAATTAAGGTGTCGTTATGAAAACTAACTAGATGTCTCTAACTCGCTTTGCTAGTTGCAGCTTAAAAACACTTGTCCAGTCCGATTATTTATACCGTTTCCTCCCGTTTTAATTTTATACCATTTTAGTTAAAAATAAAAAGTTCCCATAATTTTCATTATCTTTTCTTGATGAGAAACTCTCATTGAACTAAAATATAATGTAGCCCTAATATATCGGCAAGAATAAATGAAAACGAGCGATCAGTTTCTTACGGCCCTCTATAGTACGAGAGCATTAAAAACAGCAGAACTCATTCCGTGACGCTAGGCTAAGTCACATGATTGGGTAGCTAAATTAATTCGTCTTTAGTCAGTTCTTCTACTTGAATGATAGTTGTTGTACGAACAACTAGGGTGAAATGTGTAAGTTGTACTAAGACAAAATACTTTAATAAGAAATCATACATTTTCTATATTGCACACGATCTTACGTAATAAAATTTAGTTCAGTCTATAAACAAGAAACTGGTTTGTGGAGAAACACCTTAATTTATCTCGTAAACAGCGTAATTATAAATTTCACAAGAATAGTTTTTACACGGCAACGAAGACAATAAAAACCGAAAAGTTGTCCACTTTAAATTACAACGGTCACTGTCACAGAGTAAGATTAATATCTTATACTATTTTGAATGAAATTCAACCTTTCGATCTAAAGAAAAATAAATTACTGAAAACTTTGCCCCTAGTCTACTGTAAAAAAAACAGCTACAGTTAGAATTGAATTCAAGTATTTAAAATGCACTTCTAAATAATTTGTCGTTGTACAGTGTAGCAATTAGTACTAAACATTGCTTACAATTTCAATAGGCTAATTAATATTTTGCGTAATTAATTAAATATTTATTAAATCAATTACTCGTGCTCTAAATGTAATAATTGAAAATGTTACTGATTACGTAACATTTGCTGACTGAAACATTATGTTTGCTGTGATGCTTTTTTAATCTCCGCAGGACACTGGAAGTGATGAGTATGTTCAGTAAGTTTATCTGCGAGGCTGCACGTTGCACAGGGAAAGGAAATCCCATCGTGTTACCCGTTCTGGTGGGCAGACAGGCTATTTTAATGTTTGCGACAATGATGAGGCATCGTGATTTTAAAGATCATATTTTCAAAAATTTAAAATGTATTGCTTTTAAAAGGCTTTAGTCACTGGTATGTTATACACCTAGCTTTTGGAGAAATCATACTGTATAACAAACAATTTTTTTGTAAATGTAAATTCGGAGCTTTTTCAAGGCGAAAACGTACTGAGCCCATCTTTTGTGGGCAATACTAATAATTCCAGGTTAAAATGAACTAAAGAAAATTCGCAATGAATATACGGGTTCACACTGGCCGAGAAACGGATGTGTAAATTAAAGTACCTAACTTGTTTCAGAGGCAGAACACGACATCCACTTACAAACCTGTCGAACACTCAATACATTTCTCCTAGCAGTTTTGTAATTCTGTTCTATGTATGAGAACAATATAAGGAAAATAGAGCGTAAGAAAATTTCACTGTTTTTGAACGACTGACAGATCGTATATTCTTTTTGGCTCAAATACATAAATTAGACGGCTCTCATATTCTGTCGCCATTAATGAGCTACGGTCTCCGTAGTTATTCCTTAGTACGGTCAACCGCTACACTTGTTAAACTTTGTTTCCAGTAAGCATCGACTGGCGAAAAGTCATTAAGTATCACTTTTTCTTGTTCTTAGTCATATTACAGAGAGATTGGGGGGCCTGACGAGAATGCTGACATCTTGGCATAATCTAGGTAGGCCTAAATCATATCCTTCTCAGACAATATGTGACCGCAATAAACATTATACATTCTTACCATTTATCATATGCGTTATAAAAATCCCGTTTATTTACTTTACAGGTACACTGGAGCATTTCATCTTGCGCGGGTTTCCTCCCACGTTGTAAAGCCATATACACTTACATGATTTTTTTGTACCTAAAATGCCCTTGAGGTGTTTCTGTGCCATTCGATGAACTGGCATCCTGTGCGTTGTTCCTCATACCGCTTCACCCACCACATCGAGTAAACTGGAATCGTTGGCTAGATCGATGGACCATATAGCAGGCACATAGCCACGTAGTAATATGACGGGTTGGATCCCCCCTGCTATATCGCATTTGTTCCCGCAGAGTCACGTCACCTGGTAGTAAAAAAACGAGTTTGAACCCCGGTCGAAATTTGGTAGATCCGCCTCTAAACTCAATTCCGGCTACGGGCCTGGTTCATACCGTTTAATCGTTTGTATGATTTATTTTATGTTCGTTTCTTATTCTACCCAAAGTTATTTTAGCAGTAGTTAAAAAGCAAAATAAGTTAGAGAGTTACCTGCTAAAATGAAGGGACACTGTAAAAAAAAACATTCTCCGGGTGCTATTCTTAATTTAATTTGGCAGAATCATTTCAAGGTAAAATCTATAATAACACAAAAGCATTGACTATATGATGCGTTAAATGAAGAGAAAAATCACATGGTTAATAATATCTCGTCCAAACCAATTTCTACTAGATTACATTTTAAATTAAGCATAAAATTATTATAAATAAAACTCTAAGCCACTGACATCTTAAAACTTAATGGTTTAAAAATTAAGACAATAGATTTCTGGTTCTGGAATCTTAATAAAAGACCAATAACAGAATATTTATTAAGTATATGAATATGAATTACTTCAGATCAGGGGAAATTAAGTGCATAGTCATAGTCATTCTGACTCATAATTAAATGATAATTTAATAATTTAATTGTTTTTATTTATATTTCCGAATATCACTGCATGTTTTGTGATAACATATTGTATGAGTCGTATACAAAATGATCTGTTTGTCAGTCTGAAAGTGACTCAATATTGCCTTCAATCCGTCTCATATATTATGTCAGTTATTAAAACAGCAGCATCTGCAGCTATAGGTCTACATTTTCCAGGCAAATTTTGCTACACTGGGTAAGTGCTGTCTGTTGCATCAATTGTATTTTTCATCATTGCTCGTATACGCGCAACAATGGAAAATGTTGAATCCTTTACTTTTGTGTTTGTTGAAAAAAAAAATACTTTGGCTTTTATCTTTGGACAAACTCTGGCAAATATTCCTGCTTTTAAAAAACAATGTTTCTTTGTCACGTCTTCATCGCTTCATTAGATAATATAATCCAAATCAATAATTAATCCAAAGTGGAAATCTTTAATAAATGAGGCGCAGCTAATTTAGTAATATGATTAAAAAGTTGTTATATGCCTTTGGCGCTAAAATGAACGTCAGTGAAACGTCATGTGTGCGATTACGGCAGAAATGGAGGATTTCCCATGAACAGTGCATGCGCTCCTAATTACAAGAGGAAGCTTATTAAACCTTTTATAAGGAAACAAACAAGTATAAATTGATTAATTATGAGATCTATTACGACTGATCTCTGTGAGACTCAAGTTAAAATGACAAATTAGTATCACTTAACGGGTACCTGATAATGAAGATACTGGCCAATAATCGGGTGTCAGTAAAGGTCTTATTAAAATAAGCATAATTTAATTAAGAGCCAGCCGTCACAGCCAAAAACATTAATTACCTTCAGTGTGAAAAGATGAGGTGTGGGATTACTGATGATTTAATTAAGGACAGTGTACTCAGTCTGGTGGAAACTATGAAGTGAAACTCTGCATGTTGGCAGGATAATGGATTACATGGCCAGAGATGGGAATGGTGACCTTGCAGGGGGAAATGGTGACTCTGCTTTGTGCTACTTGAAAATGACTTCAAAGGACTTAACATCAGACATAAGCTCTAAACATAAACATCGGCTCTTATACATGCTGTGCCCGTGCAGATCCTCATGCTCTATTGTAATCAGTTCTATCCTTATGTCCAGGGGCAGAATTTGAGAAGGGGGGATAGTAAATCCCTGGGCCCCGCATTCTAGGGGGCTCCCTGCCGATCTTAACTTTTTTTTTTTTTTTTTTTAAGTAACAAAACACATAGATCAAATGTCCATATTTGGGTTAAGATATTATAATCTATAATAATACAACATTACCTTAAATTTTGCCAGTTGATTGGCTGGTGTGATACCCCCCTCCTCCCTAACAGCACTCCAGCCCCCATCCTGATCGGTAAGTTTTACACTGGCACCCAACACTTTGACTAGAACATTATTGATGTTCCATCATTTTTAGTTCCCTCTCATTTCTCTTTTGGCTCCAAAAATATCTCCAATGGCCCCATCACTTTCTGTGCTGGGCTTGTGCTGTTATTCCTTCTCAGGAATAAACCACAGTGCCAGGGAGAGGGGGTACAGACAGCAGCACTGAAAGCATTTGCTGACAGACATCAGCAGTGCGCAAATCACTGATTTCTCAGGCAAAAAAATGAAGTCCTAAGGTCATCTGGCACCTGAACACCAACAACAGTATGAACTGTGTCAGGAACAGGACACGTGGAACAGCACGTTCCAAATGCTTCAATCCCCATCGCCGGTCAACAGTCGTCAGTAACATAAATGTTGATTTGCTCAATAGTTGGAGTCATGCAGACATATACATACTTATATTGACAATACGTAATACGCGGTTATCATGGGTGGAGGGTGACATTGGGTTAGGATGCTGTATCTGTGATCAGAAGGTCACTGGTTCAAATCCCTTGGCTGGCAGAGTGATTTTATCATCCCCAGTTGGTCCAGGAACTGGCTGACCCTGCTATCTCAATTGTACAGTGCTTTGGATAAAATTGTCTGCTTAATAAATAAATGCAATATTACACATTGCATTTGAATATATTATCATAAAAATGACAAATATTTTCTTCTTTCAGTTCATATTATAGAACAATCATTGCTTCGGCCTTCGAGTGCTGTTCTTATTAAATGTGTTTTTTTATCTGGACCTTGTCAGAATGTCAGTTAAAGGTTTGAATGAGCAGGGCAGGGTTTCCCGAGACCTTCTTAATGCTACGTCGTTCGTAAGTTCTACCTTAAGTTGTCCTTTAATATTCCAATGTGTTTCTTGAAATGTTCTCAGCTAAGTATATCTTCTGTAAAATATTCTTTCGTAAGGTTGGTCCGAGAGACTCTTAGCTGTCTCTCATTGTTGTTGACAGCTCATTCTCTCATGTGGCAATCGAGCAGTTGCTGCACGGAGGGAATAATCAATTCCAGAGTCGTCGATGTCAACCAATCAGGTCGCTCTTAAGAAGCTCTCCCTTTAGCAATCCCTTAAGAGATTGTTCGGGAAACACACGTAGGAAAACAAATACCTTTCATTAGATATATCTTTAGAGCACTGTAAAATGCTGAGTCACCGTTATCGAGAACCCCAGTCCAGTATTATTTGTCAGCTGCTTTTGTTGCATGCTCAAAAAATGTATTACGTTAGTCCAGCAGAACATTTCCTTCCTTTAAAGGCACCAAGACTAAATTGCCATTAAAGATACAATGTTTTTGGGTTAGGAAAGGCGAATCATTTCTATGCAAGAATACTGCTTGGATAGTTGCGATTGTACAAATGTAGACTGCTTATAGACTTGCTCCAATCATGCTTCTTCAAGTCAATCATCCAGACAACTCTTAGCACAAGGCTGAGTACTCACTGGACAGAATGCGAGTCCATCGCATGCTTTTCATTTGTACTCCTCCAAGAATGAGGAAAATTGCTCATTTTAACATGCTATATTGTTTAACAAATTGCAATACTTTGATGTTCTTTTAATAGATTATTACTTATACTATACACTATTACTACCACAACTATCTCACCATGGCTGCCGCCATCTTGTCAGCCCTGGAGATGAAGCTCATGGACCAAAAGACCCCGCAGTATCTTGGAAGTACCAGGGGCCTATTTTAGCAAGTAGCATTTTTAGCATTTGGTTTCAGCAATGTTAATATTATCAGTTTTAGTCTTGGGTTTCCATAATAATGTTCTTCTCATGCTTTAGTACACCGAGTTCAGTTTTGCTTTTACATATGATTGGACTTTTTTAGTTTTGGTTACCCACACTCTCACCAGTACACTAGTACCAGTCCTAGTCGGTGTGGTGGCCTTAAGCAAGCATAAGCACCAGCGCCCCCCGCTGGAGGCAAACTGAAATTAGCTGGCAAGTCAGCATCCCATCAGAAGTTGGAGATCTATAGTATGTGGCCGTTATGTCGTCTATAGGACTGACTGCCCCCGCTCCCAGCATTAGGTTTTGACATATCACTACTCTAGTCTGCATTTTTAACCCAGGGCTAATGAAACAATGATTCCTACGACAGTTCATTTTAATTACCTGAAGGTATTTAGGGATTTGCCTTACCTCCATTTCGTCTGCGTTCTGTTTAAAACACTTTTCTTCCTCCCTACCCACAGCACATGTATGTTGCTCAGAATATAACAGCACAGATTTATGTACATTTAGCTGTAACATTTCCAAGTCTGTGCTTGTTCTCCCCATTTTCATGTAAGATAGGCCTTCGTTTCAAGCCAAACGGAAATGGAGTCTCTAAATTGCCCTTAGTGTTGTGCCCTGTGCTGTGGCACCCTGTCGTCTCCCGTCTCCTGTCACGATACTTCTGGTTTTCAGTTCTAGAAACTGGATGGCTCCGTAAAAACGCAACAGACCATCACAGCCGAAAAGGTTCGCGGTGGAACTTGTGATTGAATCATTTGTTGATACGTGAATGTCAGTGACGGCACATAATGCGTAAAACAAATCAATAATATAGGCCTAGGTTATGCGGGAAGAGCTGAATGATAGAATAATATTTTACTCATATTAATTAATCATCTCTGACATGCACAGCAAGGAGTCTTTACATCACAAGCTAAAATGCTGACACATGCCACAGAAAATGTATAATTATCATTACCATTATGATCAGTAGTAGTATTGTAGTAATATTTTGCAAACCTGCAGTGTTTGGATGCCATTAAAAGTGCATGCAACCTATATTTTATTTTGTTACCTGTTTTGTTACCCATGAGAAGCCAGCGTTAGAACATGTCAAACTCTTTGTAATGTAGTGAAATTTGCAGAATTTTCCTTCACAGAAAAGGCTATAAGCTTTAGGCAAGGCATGATTCAGACAGGAATGCTCAGCGGGTGTGTTAGGGCATGTGGTGTGGACTGCAGGACCGGGGGGGTCGGCACCCAGGCTCACGCCCAAGTGAGTTTTCGAGGATCAAAAAAAATTATAATTTATGGTTAGACTGTGTTATTAATGTTATTTATTAAAGCCTGAATTATATATGTGTTTTTTAAACAAAATTTTATATCTGTGTTTCTCAAAAAGAAATAGTCAAGTAGACATAACTTAGTGGCTTTGCTTCGTAGCCCCCCCCCCCCCCCCCGCGTTCAGAGGCATCCTGCCGATCGAGGCGTGTGGCGTGTGTGTGTCACCATGATGGGGGGGGATAAGAGGGAGGGCCCAGGCAGGCGTCTCAGATACCAGCATGATTGAAGGCAGCCGGGGTTAATGTGCTGTGGTAAAATACAATGATGAATCACCTCATTACACTCTAAAACAATGTTAATGTATGAGGTAAAGAACCTCAAAAGCCTGGTGATTTATTTACTAGGCATTAATCCCCGTCATTCCCTATTTATGAACTTTAACATTATATTCCCTTATTTTTCATGTTTCTTTTTTACGTTTAATATGTTTTTCATGGAAATGCTATTAAATAATATTTTCTTAAATATTAACCTGATTTCATGTCAAAATTCGGGCTTTAAAAAGAGATATCCATAATGCATTCTCCCTTTGTTATAAATTTTTTTAAGAAGCAAATATTTATCATTGAGATTCTAAGACCTTAAAGTGGATTGTAAAAATATTAACCACTTCAAGAGAAATTATATGTCATGTGCTTTCTTTATTCCAGTAAATTTGCTCAGGTATTTATTTAAATGTTTTAATTCTAATCATGGGTCGAATCAAAGAGGATGGTTATACACAAACATGCCACTGTTTTTGAATCCAGCCACAGATAGACGTATGTCTGAAATGACCAACGACAAACAGAGAGAAACAAAATTCTGTGCTGGAAATAAAGCAAATTTAAATATATAAATAGTGCGAATATTCAAAGAAATCTTACAACAGCTGACTAATAACTTTATTAGACACATGCACAGAGAGGATATCTGATATTGGGCATAATTCCACCAGTTCTGATGACTCACCGCATGAGCTCCATAAGTGTGTCCCTACGTACCATGATGGGGACTCAACTGAGGTGCTCCAGGGGTTTTGCGAGAAGCTCTTGATCGTGGCCAAGGTCCTTTTGGCAGATTACATCTCTGGTAGCCTCCAGCAGCAGCTCCCCGCCCCCCAAGCCTCTTCCTCTGGATGGTCTGCCTCTTGTTACATGGTCCCACACCAACAAAAAAAGCGAAACAAACTAACGGGTTTCACAGACGACGGAAACGCGCTACGAGGAGCGCGAGGCGACAGCCCCATTTAGTGTGTGCCTCAGCGAATACCCCCAGCCCCGGGACCATCTCATTTTGCCAAGATGGCTTCATACAAAAGTTGACAATACACCAGTGAAAGGCTTTGTTGATATTCAACATTTTTCAAATAGCTCAGCAGGACAGACAATATGGCAGGCCGTAAAACTTGGCAAGGGAACTGACCTGGAGCTGAAAGATCAGTGTGGGGGAAAAAGGGAAAAAATTAGGTTTTGTGAGAGCATTTAGTGATTATTCACAGAACAATTGATGCAAACCTCACACCTGTATTTATGCATGCGTGTGTATTTTTTAACAAAACCATACAATCATAAATATAATACAATCAGACACAATCGGATTACAGCTCACATCAGTGTAGAATGCTGCAAAATGAATTACATCACAGACGAAAAACAGCAGCGGCAATAAATATTTACATTTAGCTGTCTGCCCATTCATACAGCTACATATTTGACCAGATCCGCATCAATTAATCCCTTTCTTGCAGTCAGGTTAAAACCATATCAGTTAAACAACCTCATTATGAACATCCAGGCGACAATAATTGTTGATGACCCATAGAAGTTAAGTGCTTAAATTAAAGTTTATTTTTGTCCCCACAACACCTTTATTTTTCATTATTTGCTATACTGGTGTGTCAGTTCAATTCCTGCCTAAGGCAGATTACCACTAAAAAATGATCCTCTATTTCCAGCAAACCTGCCTTTCATTGTCCAGTCCTTGTGTCCCATGTTTCTTTTCTCTTTCCTATCTCAAGATGCTCTAATCAAATGGGTAACACTATTAGGGACTGCTGAGTATATGATAGCACACATGAAATTAATCTGCTGTTAGTGTCATACGCATCAGGGCACACAGTAACTGAGGGGAGGAAGAGTCGGCACATTTTAAACAGGATCATTTAGTCGCCAACATACCATGCAAATTACTCCACAGATGGATACACACTAAAGGAATGTCATTAAAAGCAGGTACTTGGGGCCTAACAAATGCATATTTTCCCCTTTGATTTTGGGTGCCTGTATTTTGATAATCTTGACAAGCTCAATTCATTTCTTGGCGTAATTGTTGGTTTGATTAGCTTGATGTCTGCTGACAATAAATGGTGTCCTGTTCTCCACATCATCATAGTGACACCAGTCGATTAATCTGGATGTTTAACGTCCCATTATATTGGCTAATGCTGCTAAGCTCCTGTAGGCACATTAGGACGTGCTACGCAGGATCAGCCATTTATTCTTAAGGTAATAATGAATATCTCTAGAGAGAGAGCGAGCAGAAAGAGAGAGACAGAGAGAGCAGAAAGAGAGAGACAGAGAGAGACAGACAGAGAGCGATACAGAGAGAGACAGAGAGAGACATACATAGAGAGAGACAGACAGAGACAGAGAGAAAGAGAGCGACGGAGAGAGAGAGAGACAGACAGACAGAGAGAAAGAGACAGATGGGGAGAAACAGACAGAAAGAGATACAGAGACAGACAGAGAGATAGAGAGAGACAGACAGACAGACAGTCAGAGACAGACATAGAGAATGAGAGAGACAGACAGACAGAGAGAAAGAGAGACAGACAGAGAGACAGACAGAGAGAGACAGACAGAGATACAGAGAGACAGAGAGAGACATACATAGAAAGAGAGAGAGACAGAGAGAAAGAGACAGACGGGGAGAGACAGACAGAGAGAGATACAGAGACAGACAGAGAGATAAAGAGAGACAGACAGACAGAGACAGACATAAATAATGAGAGACAGACAGAGACACAGAGAGAGAGACAGACAGGGAGCGACAGACAGACAGAAAGAGACACAGAGAGAGAAAAACAGACAGACAGACAGAGAGATGCCCAGATGCTCCTCAACTTACGATGGGTTTATATTCCAGTGAACCCACTGTAAGAATTAAATTAAATGATTTGCAAGTCGAATATGGTCTGACGCACTTGGGCATTTACTTAACATAATGGGCTTGGGAGAATGTCGTTAAACACAGACAAAGACACCACACAGCATGTTGTTAAACACTGTATGAAATGTTTACGCTTGCTAATGCTACAGGAAGTGAGACTGGGTGGATACTGCTGTCACTGAGCAGCTGTAGAGAGTATTGCATGGCCTATCACTTCCCTGGGGATATATCAAAATGCAACATTTGAGGACTGCTGAATGTGCATTGCTATTGTGCCATTGTATAGTCAAAATATCACAAGTCAAACCACCGGAAAGTGAGGAGCATTATGCAGGTGGTTCACTCTGTACAACTGTACATTTCAAAATGTACAATACATTGAAGCTTGAGATGGATGGCTGGTCTGGCATGTTTGTGCTCTGGTCAGGGCACAGAACTGTGATGTGGCTGGAGCCTGTTACTTGATGCTTACAGCCATATTTTTAAGGAAGTTCACCTCTTGGCTGCCGAAGGAGTCTTCAGAAATGCGAACCTGCTAGCAGGAGTCAGCATGGAGCATTAGGGGCGGCTTCTGGGTTTCAGAAGCATGTCGTGACTGCGTGCGTGAGTGTGTGTGTGTCCGTGCGTGCGTGTGTGTGCATGGCGGTTTCGCGATAATGCCACACATGCCCAAAGCTGGGGTTATGAACTCCACTCGTATGACAGAACCAGAAAGCTGCATATCATGACACCAGCAAAGGATACAGGCGAGCCATTCCAGCAAGCAGGGGGGTCGCTATGCCCCCCCCCCCAGGACCGGAGCAGGTGATCGACAGAAATCATGCAGAGCTGGATGACAGTAATGCCCACAGTTGCCATACAGTAGCTGCCCAAGAGGACAGCCCATATTTAAAAGGACGTGCACCGGAGCACCAGAGATAGATCAGACAGAACGTAGCTACCTGAAGTTCCACCCATGATAACTGCAGACTGAATCCAAACCCGACCTTGATCCTGATCCTGAACTCCTGATCCTGAACTCCTGATCCTGAGGTCCTGGCAGGACTTCCTTCCACACCATCTCCCTCCAGTATCGCTGCGTTGCTTTGGTTTGAGTTGTTTCATTTTCTGCTTCCTGTTGCCTCAGCGGGTACCAGACGTCGCCCACCCCTCCCACCCTCACAGCTCCCTTATCGCCCCCTTCAGTGGCATAA
>JAODLC010000052.1:7249062-7272154 GCA_026781145.1 Hippopotamyrus pictus | reverse complement strand
TATATACGTGTGTGTGTGTGTGTGTGTGTGTGTGTGTGTGTGTGTGTGTGTGTGTGTGTATCAGATACTGTGACATCTGAGGTTGCTATATTATGTGATATAAAATGTAGCCTCAGGAATTCTTGGTAGGATTAAAATGCATGAATAGTAATTCAGGTTTGGCTTGCGTACAGTAGTTGCACATCAGATTTAGAGCACACTGTAAGTTACTACTTATCACTTTTTAAATTCTTCGGCTTGTCGTTTTTTGGGATGTACTGCGAAACTTCTTCATTATGCGAAACAGATCCAAGGGATTTGTGGAGGAAGGAACTGGGAGATTTATTGGTCAGCATCATGGTGTAAGCAGGTTGCAAATGAGACAAATACAGATACACAGTATGCTCTAACCTGAACCAGCATGCAGTCTCTCTCTTTCCCACAAGCACAAAACAGAATGATCTCTCTCTTTTTCCCCCAAGCATATCAATTAGTTTTCCTGGCCTCACTGATCCCCTGAAACCTTCACACTGTTACGTCCATGTACTGTAGATACCTTTCTGATTGATTTGTTCAGTATAACAATGTTGTCTTTTTAATCAAAAATCTACTGTTAAATCCTACTATTTTGTACCTCCACCCAACCATTTTATCTGTCCGCTTCTCCTTTGCATCTGTTGGTATCTTCTACAGCTATAGTGGAGTATTCATTTCTATAAACACTGGGGCCAGCAAAGGCTTTGAAGAACACCATGAATCAGAAGGAAAACAGGGAAAAACAGAAGTGGATTCTTGATCAAATCACCAGGATTATAACTCACTTAAAAATACTATAGCTAAAGAAAGTTTTGGCACTAAAATTATTACGGTAACGGTTACGGTAATACTATAGCTAAAGAAGGTTTTGGCACTAAAATTATTACGGTAACGTATGGTATGTTAAAAAAAATTGCAGTATATCATAGTATTTAGCTGTTGACGTCACCGTTAATTTCCAGGATGCAATACAAATTACCATAATTTACTGGGAAACAGATTTACAGTACACTGTATTATACTTGATAAAATGCAGTTAATATCTGTAGAAATTACAGGCAGATCTAACAGTGTAGGACAGAAGGAAAAATGTTTTGGATGAACGATGGACCTCCAGGATGGTGACAATTAAAACAACAACAATAATAGTTAATTGATGAAGTAGCTGTGCAATTGTGAATTAATCTGTTGTCCTATTAAAAATGTTCTCTGTATACACTGTAAAATTTGTTATAAACTTAATTATAAACATTCTGTTTTATTAATTAATGTTATGCCCAAAACAACCTTATATATCATAGAATGAATTTTATATACATTCTAGGAAAATTATGTTTAAATGATCATTAGGTTGGTGTAGAACTATCCATCCATCCATTTTCCAACCTGCTTTATCCTTATTGGGTCGCGGGGGGTCCGGAGCCTATCCTGGAAGCAACGGGCACGAGGCAGGGAACAACCCTGGATGGGGGGCCAGCCCATCGCAGTGGTGTAGAACTATGATATGTTTTTTTCCATTTTTGATTCCCTTTGGAATATGACCATAAGATATGCCCAAACAACCTTAGATACTGTAGTATGAATTTTATATACATTCAAAGCAAAAGAAAATTATTCCATTAAATTGCATTCATGCTGGTTTAGAATTATGATGTCTAATAGTGTTAGCCATTTTGAAATGTGTGCTAAAGTCACCCCAGTATTTCCAGTGACCATCCAATATAGACGTTTCTGTTCATTTAACCACTAGTATATCATGTTTGACTAAGCAATACCTCATCAAATTATTTAACTAATGAAGTGTATTAAAGTGTATTTAACTAATAAAGTTGGTGGTGAACTTTAACTAGTACATTTTATGGCTGGGCTGGCCCTAAGGAGAGGTTTGGGAACTGAAGTGATGTTCATCTAGCCATCCATTTGTATATATTCTGTTGTTAAAGTGTGTTTTTTTTTTCCTGAACAAATATACGCTTACTACCCAGGTAAACAGCTTGATACATTTTCTTTGAGAGCCTAAGACTTCTGCAAAGGACTGTAGTGAAATCCACAATGTAACTAGGTTATGATAAATACTGGAAGTATTGATTAATAATACTATTTAATAAATACTATTTACTCTATCTATATCAATATATAACATCTTTCCAATCACAACAAAAAACATTCAACACATACACCACACATAGCCTACCTTATTGCTTAAACAAAGACATAATAGATATACAATACAGACAAACTACTCAAAAATAATATGTTTGGTTAGCAAATGAAAGCATATTTGCTTTGAATAGCAATTAATCAGAACTAATTACCAGTATCCACTAATATCTGAAGTCACATGCACCAACTTCAGTCATGACTCAGCACAGTACTTATGTGATAATGCTGACCTAATTAAGAAGAAATATCCACTAAAGAAAGCAAGAATTACAAATACAGCCTTGCCTCCGAATCCACGGGTGACAGGTTTCAAAATGTATCGCAAATGACCAAAATTGTTGACAATAGTGAACCATCCGCAGGCCCCATATATAACATGATTTTCGCGTACATAAATATGGAAAAGTTTAATTGATAAATTACACACAGTGACACATCACCAACATTAAATATATTATTAATAAAGTATACTGTACATTATTGTACAGTACTGTATGGTACTGTACTCTCTAAAACGAAAGAGATTCTGACATTTTAGCCTGATCTTTAAGAGAAGATAGACAATGAAAAAATATCATGTATTTAAGGGATGACGGAGAAATGTAAATCACAGACAACTGAAACCTGGAATACAGGGGTCCCACTGTACAAGAAATAAGTACATAAAAGAAACACAAAAAATACTCCACCCATCTGTCTTTTAACTGCTTAACTCAGTCAGGAGTACCTGAAGCCTATCACAGGGCACATACAGATGTGGACAAATTTGTTGATACCCTTACAGCTCATTGAAACAATGTTTAATTTCTCCTGAAAAGTGATTCAATTAAAAGCAATTGTCTAATGTATACCTGCACGCCTTTGGTATGTGATAGAGTAAAACAATACAATTGTGAAAAGAAATTATTTGTTGTTTATTTTACAAAGATTTGTTCAAATAGTATGGACAGATTTATTGTTACTTAGAAAAAGACTATTTATCCTTGTATTATAGTCATGTTTCAAACTAAGCGTCAAGACTACCAAGGCATCCTGGAGTGAAACATACTGCCCAGTGTCAGAAAGCTCAGCCTCAGTCGCAGGTCATGGGTCCTCCAACAGGATAATGACCCAAAACATACAGCTAAAAGCACTCAGGAATGGCTGAGAAAAAAAAAAAACATTGGACAATTCTTAAATGGCCCTCTATGAGCCCAGATGTTATTCCTATCGAACATCTATGCAAAGATCTGATGATTGCAATGGAAACGCCACCCTTCAAACCTGAGACAGCTTGAGCCAAACTGCCTGTTGGCAAATGCAGACGTCTCATGGTGAAGTACAGAGATCGCTTGTTGGCAGTGATTACTGCAAAAGGTGGTGCCACAAAACACTAAATTAAGGCTACCGTCTTTTACCTCTGCGCCATTTTCACTTGTTTAATTATATGAAATATTCAGCTGAATCAAAAATCAAAGCAAAGTCTGATTTGTGTTAAATATGGAATAAACAACAAGGCATGCCGTTAAACTTTTGTCAGTTTCAAGTTATTTCAGAGATAGTTGTATTTTTTTGTTTTCTGTGGAAGGATACCAACAAATTTGTCCATATCTGTACCTGGATACAGGATGGGGGGGGTCAATACAAATTAGTCTGATCAATTTTGTGCTAATTTGACAGTGGCTGGAAACCTACATGATGCAGGGAGAACAGTAATCTCCCCCCAGACACGTCAGAGCTGGGATTTAAACCTCCAAGCTTGAAGATGGCAGCTACATCGCCACTGTGACACGATGTGAGAAACAGTATAGATGGAATTTCATTCAGTTTATTAATTTCCCATTTACTGCTTGTAATTTTACTACATTACTTGAAACAAAAATCTTGAAAAGCAGGTTTCTTAAAAAGAAAAAAAGTGTTTTTCTTGTATACATTTTAAGAATAGCCATCCCTTGCCCAATTTAGTGCTTTATATCATACCCAATCTTGTAGATTTAGGAGAGTGTTTGACACAAAGGGTAGTGGGTTACAGGGTTTGAGGCCTATGGTGGGTTTAAAGCTAAATTTCCACTTAGTCAAACAGTCAGAGAAGCGCAAGCAAAACAGCTAGAATGCGAGTATATATTGATCACTCTCCAAAGCAATACCTAACATTAATACAGAAAAGCAATATTTTCCTTTTTACCTCTTCATAATTGTGTAGTCCAGTGAAGTACCTTATCAGCAGTGTGATTGTAAGAAAAAGGCCTGTTTCCATAGCAACCATGAAAGCCATCGGCTTCCCTTTCAATGGAATAATGAGCTCCTCTGCTTTTTATGTTACTCTTTGACTTCACTTTCATGCTCTCTGATTAAATTCTACTACACGTCCTTGAAATCTGACATTTAACTTCTAAAGGGGGAGGGGACACAGAGTCCATATGAATAAACCTTAAAGAAATTAATTATGAATTTAATTTCCAGTGGCTCTCATACAAGTTTAGTAATCACTAACATTCCTACTAGTCAATCATTATTTTTTTTAATTAAATAGAATAATATGCCTGTTTAATGTGTTAACTTTTTTATTTTTATTGGAAAAAAAAATCATAAAGTGTACTACGTGTTTGCTTCATGGTGGGCATTTCGGGATTGGAAATGTTTCACATGGTCTACTTAAACTACGCTTACCCATCATGCATTGGATATTGCATATGCAGAATGCTCTTTATTACGCTCTTCGGTATTTGTGGCATACAGTATAGCTGACTTGCAGTTCTCACTGGTCATTCATGAGAAGCTCAACCTAGCTGGATTTATGCCTAGTTTGCTACTTAACTACCGCATGCTTGTAATATGTATTATCTGCCTCATTTGCATGTTATTTTTGGACAAAATCATCAACTAAATAATGTAAGTTGAATATGGCCTTGGTTATTTAATATGATGCCGCAAATTCACATTATTCCCTAGATTGTTTTGGTTTATTTTCGTCTAATCATTTTTTGTTCTAAAAATATCTGTACCTAATTAAAGCAGAGTTTCAATTAAAATACTATGCATTAGAGCACCAACCAGAAATAAACTCAGTATTGTGAATAAAATGCAACAAATATAACAACAGAACTTGATATTATGGTGCCCTACTGGGAAAAACATGGTGAAGCAAGCAACAGAACAATTCCACGTTTTTTTCCAAATAACCCCGAAAAGGCCGCAAGACAAACGAACAACTAATCTCACTGGAAGGGTCTTACATTTTACTGACGCATTAACACACGGTGGGGGGAAGACTCAAGTCACGGGGCTAACATTGGCCATTAGCTATTGGGGGAGTGGTGCATGTGGGGAAATGCAAATTATCTAACATGTATAGGCGGGGTGACGCGAGCTAACGTCACCCGGAACACAGACATACAGCAGAAATTGCACTGTTCGGCTGCCAGGAAATGCCCAGCACTACAATATTACATTATAATGTTGTTCAATTTATAAGCAGTAGCCATGTGCTATTTGACAACATTATCGGTAATGGATGATGGCAGAGAAGTAACGTGTGTCTTGTTTCTGACAGCGATCAACGGGCAATAATAGATTTTTTTGGTGAAGCAGGCTACACACAAACATGGGCATATATCCTAGCAAGGGCAATACGGGCAATTGCCCAGAGCGAAATCGTTTCAATGGGCACCACCTTTTGAGGGGTATTGACTTAGCATTTTCAAACTTCCCAGGAATATTGTAGAGTAGAGGTGTAAAGATACATCAATGCATCGTAATGGATCAATTATTAAGGTGCCGATTCAACTGCTTTGATCTGTAATGTCAGAATCATTTATGATCAGCTTTTTGGGGTAAAATCCTCCATAAAAATACTGCTGCTTCCAGGCTGCACACTTTTGCTTTGCAGGTAGGTGAGCAGAGTAACAGTGCTAGTACACAAATTTCCAAGACGTACAGTAGGATGGCAGGGGAAGGCAAATTAATATTCAAAACGGAAGCGCAACAGTGATGATCATTGCCCCTCTTTTGTAGTGCAAAAAAGTTTTTTGGTAGTTACAGTAGCAATGCTTAAGACTTTGAGGTAACTAGGTATGGAATCAGATTTGTGCCAATATTATCGAGCAAAACTTTGCAAGTTAGCTAACGTTAATTAGGTAAAAGCTAAATTACATAGCCAAGCTTAACTCTACTTCTAATTTAGCACAATAAAATGTATAGTGCAGCACAAACAACATCAACACTTACGCTTCATTAATCTTGTTGTCGGATCGAATAAAAATTAGTTAGTGGGTAGTGAATGTCCAGTCCCGCTGTTAATTGAAAATGTCCGTGGCACTGACCTGTCAGTCAAAAACTTATTAGCCAATGGGGACGCGCCCTTGAAAAAACCCGCCCACGCGAGAAGTTTGGGTCAGAATTGTAAACAAAAAGTCAGGCAGCGCAAGCGAGAAAGCTGGCAGCGTAAACAAAGGAAAACATTGTAAGAAGACCAATAATGTGTTTGCAAGTTATAAATTTTACTTTTGAGATGTGATTTCTTTTGCTTCAGTTAGTGTTTTTTCTACTCGAAGCCTTGTTTTTGCTTGATGTCAAAAAAGTTTTGCTTGATAATATTGGCACAAATCTGATTCCTTAACTAGGTAGCTATGTAAAAATTAATGTTAGTCTTAGAGATATACGATTTATTGTTTAACATTTTGGAGCATTGGTCTGATGTGTTGATCTTGGCCGATATAGATGCCCAATATTTAAACTTAATCAATATTAAAAGTTAGCAGTACTAGAGCTAATCTCCTACAAAAATAGAAATAATTGAATTAGATAATCAGCCATTTACCGTAATGGAGGACAAGAGATTTTATTGGCTCATTCACCACTTACAAGAGGTCTCAAAACCACAGTGGGGCAGTGGTGGCTTAAAGGTTAGGGAAGCACACTTTTGAATTGAAAGCTTGCTGGTTCAAATCCTTGACCAGCAAGGTACCACTGCGATACCCTGAGTAAGCTACTCCTCCCTGGGTGCTGAATTAGCTGCCCCCTGCTGTTTCACAGTGTCACATATTACTACATTATTCATGCCCCCTCAAGTAAAGTTGACTGGAATTTCAGTTCTATAGCAGCCTTGTTAACAGCCATGTTTAAAAAAAACCTTAGAAGTTGCTGATGAGCTCTGATCTTGCTATTACTGCATTCAATCAGTCAAAAATCTATTGTTTTTGCCTTGGTCCTCTGACAACCGGACCCAGATTTACACTTTGTAGCAGAGATGGATAACAACATAGGGATAGGGGTTGTGTTATCCCAACATCAGGGGGATCCTGGTAAGCTGAATCCTTGTGACCACTGTTCATGTAAGATCTCACCGACAAGAATTATGCAGTGGAGAACCAGGAAATACTTGCGATAAAATTAGATGAATACAACTGAGGAGCAAAATTGTTGACTCCTAGGCAGGCTAAATGGGCACTGTTTTTTTTACCTGGTTCAAATTCACAGTCACCCATAGACCAGACACAGAAAACACAAAGGTACTGTAGATGTGTTGTCTAGGCAGTTAGGAAGCCTAATCCAGATACCATCTTACCCCCATCCTGCATAGTGGCACCAATCATATGGGAGATTCAGGAAAACATTCAGGACACGTTTCAGTCCAAAGGTACAGAGACTCCTCCAAACAAACAGTTTGTTTCCAGCTTCGATTTGGCGACGCCTCATCCAGTGGGTACGTACTGCACTAAGTAGGCCTACTCGCCATCCCAGTAACACCAAGATGCAGGAACTGCTTACCTGCCGGATCTGGTGGCCCTTTGCCATGGATGACATTACAGATGTCAGTATGTTGCGCACAATCTAAATTCCTACAGCAGTTACCTGACGAGAAGATACAGCTGCTCCACACCAGCCCTGGTCTCACGTAGCCCTAGATGTTCACCAATCTGCCTCCTCCAATCTGCATTTTATGGTGGACCTATTCTCAAAAATGTGCCATTTAGTCCAGCTTCCGGCTCATCCCACCACTACGCAGTTGGAGTTTTTATTCAGTCGGTTCATTCGGTTCTTTGGAACACCTTAGGACGTTGTGTCAGATCAGGATCCACAGTTCACAGGGTCTGGGTGGAGTATGCATCATCTTGGTCACCTTTCAGTTCAAGCTGCCACCTCAGTACCCCATGTTCCACGTGTTCGTATTGAAGCAAGCCCAGTATAGTCCCATGCATGCACCTCCCAGTGTCTCCAGGTTAATCCCCCCCCCCCCCCCCCTCCCCTTTGGGTGTCATCGGCAAACCGGCCTACACCGTCGACACTTCTTGAGCTCTATTTTGACGATCTAATGCAAATCATAAAGCGCAAAGTAGAACTATAACAGTCACGTGTCCAAATCCATTTCACTATTTTGACGGCCGAAAAACCAAACAGCTTATCCCTTCGGGGAAAAGTAAAAGAAATACGGTAAAATGAAAAGCAATGCAATATTAAAAGCAACAGGCGAACATAAAAGCAATGCGGTAAAAGGAAGATCAATAGGGCAAAAGTAAAAGCAACAGGGAACGTAAAAGCAATATGGAAAAAGCAAAAGCAATGAAGTATCATTTTTAATTCTTATTTTCCTTATTCTTTTATTTTTATTTGTATATTTCACTTTCTTATTCAACATTTTCTTATTCTATATAATGATGTCAGAAGACGATGACGTGAACGAGAGCAGCCGCTTGGAACGGGGACTTCATTATGCGTGTATGTTTTATTTTAATTTTGGGTCTGCAGTTCGCAAAATGTAAATAAAAGTGCGATCTTTGTTTAAACAAAACTCAGCCTACTGTTTTAAGGTGTTTTAAATGTCCAAATAAAAGGCAATAGGGCTGTTATTTGTCTAATCTCACAATTTCGGTTCCTTACCAGGCTAAGGCGATTCAGCTCTTCTGCCAGCTGATCCTTCCCTTGCCCGTGATGCTGCTGGTGTACGGTCCTTTGGTGGCATCAGCACATGCAGTTCAGTATCACGCCTTCTAAAGTCCTCTAATGTGTCTTTATGTCGAGCAGACATCCACCACGCAGGACAATGTTGTGCAACATACAACATGCCATAAAGAACGCCGTGACCTAATTCTGAGGGATGTATTGTAATGTTCCACCTGACTTACCTAAATATCTGAAACGCATTTTCAACGATCCAAATGTCAGTTACAGTGCGTGCTTAATTTTGATAATGAACTCGAAAGGTTTTTAAATGATACGGTTTGTTCTTACTTAATATGTATTGTTTTTCTTTTGCTGTTTTATTGAACAGTATGATTATGTGAAAGGACCAGTTGTACTCTGTAATAAACCTTATATAAATGAAATAAAATAACAAAATATCATTAGTGTACTTTGAGTCCGTATCTGTGTCAATAACGAGCGTCGTGCACTCGCACGTTTCTAAACTCACTGCCTATAAATACCATTTAACAATGCCACTGACTTTACCTGTAGGTTTTGTGAGTTTTGAAATTCACTGTAAAATATTTTTTCATCCCTGTAAAATATGGCAGAGCTGTTGGCTCAGTGTATGAACTGTGAGGTATTGCTCTTTCTGCAGTAAGTATTCAGGGGAGGCAATGTGCCTGCTGATGTTGAAATGTAAAGAGGAACTCATTCACATTACCAGATTAATGATGAAAAACTCAATTATGATAGTAATATAGCAAAACAGGAAGAAAACAGAGGAAACAAGGGTAACACTTTTCTTGTTCTGATCTCAGGTTCGTTCATCATTAATGAATCGTGATGCATGTTTTATCCCAAGCAGTTACTATATTTGTTCATAATTTGTACTTAAGTAGTAACTGAGTTACTTCTAAGTATTTGTGCTCACTGAAGTAAAGTGTTACCAAAACAGGAAGAGGGGATTTTAGGATTACCCTTCAGTTAAATCTGCATCCAACAAACATACCACAAATCACACATACACACCCTATGGGTACAATGATGCATAGTTTATCCATTATTTTGTCCATCTGTCCATATACAGTAAAAATTATATACATGTCATTGAATGTTACTAAACCACCGACTGCATGTAAAAAGGAGATGACAAGGAATTTAACAGTTTAGTGTAAATATATATTATACTGTAAATAAAAGTATGCATTATTACTGTTTAAATCCTTGGATTCCTTATTGATTTCATCATAATCCTTATTCCAATTTTCAGTAGAACACTGATTCAGCAAAACTTATTTTTTTGAATGTGCCATTTTTAAATTGTACTTTCTATCAGTTTATTCAGCGTTATTGTCTACTTTTAATAATATTCCCTACAAAAATATTTGCGGGTGGCATGATACCTTGATGTGTGTATGTGTCCTGCAGCAAGCTGTTCATCTGTCTTGTTCCTTTTGCTTTCTGGGCTCCAGTGTCTCTGTGACCTTGTACAAGAAGGTAGATGAATTAAATATTTAAGTAACTGCTTTGTATGCACTACTGGAGCTTATTTTAGAAATCATTCCTAATGCAGATCCATTTTGCTAATTTGATTAACGAACAAAGGTTAACCAGCTAACGGCAAAGATGATTTTCGCACTATGCAGAAGAACAAGGACATTCAGCACCAAAAGGATTTGATATTACATTGCCTGTCTCCTCACACCACAGGGCTTGCTATGTTTCTGTTTGTCACTCCGTATTTAGTCTGGGTTTGAATTAGGGGAATCAGCAGAGGACACTGACAATACTAAGGAAGCCCCCTTCAGCTTCCAGGGTGCAGCATGAGCAAGCAGTGAAAGGGACAAAGCATTCAGTACAGACCACTTACAGCACCATGATCAGTTTGAGGGGCTTCCAGGAAAAGGGAGCCCTCTGCTGGACAGATAATGTCAGTGTTCGCAGAAGTGCACTGCGATGCAAAGTTAGTTGCTCAGCCGTAAGTTTAGCTCTCTTTTTTGCATTATTTTTCACTGGGAAAGAGAAGGAATGAACACACAAATGTTTCTTTGAGTAGTATGGGGGTACTTAAGGTGGTGAAGAAAATCAAAACCAGAGTGACATAAATAGCAATATATTTGTGGTTCATTTAAAACAACCATGCTGTAAGTGACACTCCTTCTTCGTGCCACTAACGGAGCAGGTGTTTAGCAACTACTCTGACGCGACGAAAAAATTCCCGAACTCAAAATCTTCTTTAAAAAACATTTACTAATAAAACATATCACAGGAAAACATTTACAAAACAAAAATTTAAGATGTTCATACTTCCACTAATCTTTTGAGTTTTAATCGTAGTCGGTCAGAAAACCGTGTTACTTCTACACCTGACCATCTCATAAGAATAAGAAAAAACACGTATATCACGTGACATATTGCGTGCTTTTACACAAGTGCTTTCCACCTCGTGCTGAAACTAACAAATGCACTCTACAACAATTAACCAAACAATAATGTTTCACATATTCTAATGAATAACACAATTTAAACAAACAACAAGACTTATTCTTTCCATATGGTTCTTACACATGCTTAAAAACTTGTGCGAATATAAGCAAATCAGCGACTCTACATTTTGCGGAATCATTGTCATTTGTAAGAAGAAACAATCGACCTCACATTTCCCCCAGGAGATTGCCTTTAGACATTTTTATCTTTTTGGCTACACAGTAATATTTGAAATGAAGTGTCCTCTTCCCAAGCTTCATTGAATTTACGATAAGCATTTCCCGAAGCATTTCCCGTTGCTTATATGCACATATTCGATGTTGTGTTCTCTTTTGTGTTCCAGTGTTAGGCTTTATGTAATTTGTCGGAGAAATTCCAGTAGGCAGTGTTTAAGTGTTCATAGAACTGCTTAAATTTGTATGTATTCCTGCGAAGGAAAACTTTGAAATACATTGCTTTGGTTCCCTGGCAGATATGATTTGTACGCTTAGCCCGTAGATTCGGTTTACAGGACATTGCGCTCCACAGAAGTGTCAGATAGGGCCCATTACCATTTCATGTACAAAGAGAAACAACCTATTGTGAGACCTATAAGCTGGTAGAACTGAGAATGACAGCACTGGAGTGTACATTGATAATGTCACATTTAGAGAGATGTGCGCATTCCAGGGGCATCAGAAATAGGGGGAATGCGTCCACACCAACCTCGGCAACCCTCTGGAAGAGACAGCTAAGAGTAGCTCAGACCAACCTTATGAAAGAACATCTTACAGAAGATATACTTAACTAAGAACGTTTCGGGAAACACGCTGGAACGTTAAGAGATAGCGGGAATAACTATAACTCACTTGTTGGCTTCTCCTCATGGTTCACGGAAATAATCGAGGCTGGAAACAGCTTAGGTTGGCTAAGAGTGCAGCACGCACGCATGTTCCATCGTTCCTACCATGGTGGTGGTCAGACACCATCCAACGTAACCATGACCAACATAACATGAGCGGTATCCCTGGAAGCTCATGCTGGATGGCACGGGGCCCAGCCAAACCATGTGCCATGGGCAGACCTCCTAAAGTCAGGTCTATGTCCATTAGAGCAAGACCTCAATTCTTTTTTTTTTTTTAATTGTCATGTGTACAAGTACGAGTACCGTGTAGAATGAAATGCTTGCTTGCATGTGCTCCTGCAGTGAACATAGACAACAAGATGGATAAACAACAGGACGTGAATGTAATGATAAAGTGAATTATAAATAAGTAAATAAATAAGACTAGAATCCCAGGGATTAATAGAGACAGTGACAGAAATATATGTGTGGGCAGCAGTGGAGGTGACACAAGGTTACTGATTGATCATGAGTCTGATTGCAGTTGGGTAGAAACTGTTCCTGAACCTGGAGGTGCGTGTCCGAATGGACTTCAGTCACATCCTAGATGGTAGGAGGGTGAAAAGTGACAGTGCAACCTCAGCAAACACTGGCTGTGGCTAGATGGTGGTTTGTGTCTGTGGGGACAGAGACAGAGTATGATGATTGACATTGGAAACCACACTAACTGGACTGGTGGATATATCAGTATTGGTTCCAAGGTCAAGGACCTTATGGAACATCTCCTACAAGGAGCAGGGGATGGCGGAAAGTGGAATTGATGGGCATGAATCCGTAATAGACTGGCTACAGGTTGGGGCATATGTAGACCACCTGCTGAGTGATAACAATCTTATGGATGATGCCCTTGCTTCTGAGTTGGAGGCATCCAGCTATGGTCTAGAACGCTCTCTCTCCTAGTAGAGCCGGCACTTGAGAGTGTGATCACCTGGAGGGCCACGTCGTAACAATCAGACCAAAACCCCAGAGCAACATTGAACCACTCCACCAAGTGCAAAGGGGTGACCTCCCTGATCCCCCCAGCTGGGGGTCATGGGTGCAGCCTGAACGGCAAGCAGCGGTCTGTCACAGCACAAATGACACCAGCACCCCGCAGAATGCAATGAGGCACGGACAGCAGCAGTGTCACAACAGAGCAAAAAGAAAAGCAGACGGCTGCAGATCTGGTCCCAGCAGGAACTCAAGAGACTCTCTCAGCTTGAGACCACTTTCGCTGGCAAAGGGAACCTTAACAACTTACTGGGGAAGCGAAATATTCACCTGAATTAAAAAAAAAAATCAGCAGTTGAAAATGTCTGTGGACTGAGTGCATTCTTAGTTCAGTTCAGATGTGTTATTAATAGTGTCTCTTGTGTCTGTGTGAGAGGGAGCTAGAGCATTCAGTACCAGCACGGTAACCCAGGAACCACAGCACGCACTTCACTGAAAGCAAGTCGAATTCACGTTTCGTATGTGATCATGCAGCATTGTCAGGGAGGGTGTGTTATTAATAGTGTCTTTTGTGTCTGTGTGAGAGGGAGCTAGAGCATTCAGTACCAGCACGGTAGAGGACTAACCCAGGAACCACAGCACGCACTTCACTGAAAGCAAGTCGAATTGACGTTTCGTATGTGATCATGCAGCATTGTGAGGGAGGGTGTGCAAGCAGCATGTCATTCGGTAAAACAACACAATGATCATTATCGTTAAAAAACATTTGAAAACTGCGTATCTGATGTTGCCTTGTAATGGTGTGTTAATATCCAGCATTTCTCTTTCATTGACATCCTTATATATGGTTAAAAATAACCTTAAATTACATGCTTCATACCCACAATATTTTACTGCTCTGTAATGTTCTTACGATATAGACCAAAATTCATTTAGTAAGTCACATTCATATAATTGGTCACATAACTTGCTGTAGCCTAAACTATCAATTGATTGATATGAATTGTCATTTAACACTGCATGTTCCCCAGAAAAAAACCTGTATGTGATATGTGACGGACAAGACCTCACCCCCTCACCCCAGGGTCCCATGTTTTGGGTCTGTTGGAATAGGGATTCCCCCCATGCAAAGGAGAGGAGCCCCCCCTTCACAAATCAACACCCATTTTGTACCTTTTCTGTGGGTGAAATCCTACTGTACATGAACCCGCTAGATTTTTCTCCTTAGCTCGTCTCTTTTTTCCTTATTAGTTCGGCTCTTATCTTTTTTGATTCTTTTTCAAAGTTCTGCCCTTAAAACTTAGCCTTACCCTCTGGGTCTCACCCGCTCACATATCTCTGTCCATACAGTATTCCATGTTCAATAAATGTGAACAAGGGAATAAATATTTCAGAGGGATAAAAGCTGATTATGATGAATTAGAAAAAGTATGTCCATTTACATAAGTGTTGATTATTATACCATAATTGCTGTTGCCATTGCTACACATACAATATGCATACATATTATGTTTTATATAGTGAAACAAGAGGTAATTGAGTTTGATATGCGTATCAACATAGTGAAACAAAAGCCTAAATTAAAATGATATATATCAGCATAATGGACAAAAGTTAAATCCATATTCAATCTCCCAGCCTGGAGAGTGAGACAGCCACAAAAGGTCAGGTCATCTAACGGCACACCAAGTTCAGTTTCCCTTACCTCATAATTTAAATCTGTTTGTGTGGCCCACTACACAAACAGAAACGAGACATTGACTGCAATCCCAGTATGCTCCCATTCTCATTAAGGTTATAAGGGTGTCAGGCTTCTTTAAGTTACAGTACACTTCCACAAAGAAACATCGCATAACGTTTACATGAGCATTCAAATGGATGAAGTCTATCTGTAACAACCTAATGGTGGCTAATGAGAAATGAAATGGAATATTCTTTGGCTGAGTGATGTCTAAAAAAAGATATGATACTTTAATTACATAATATTGGGATAAATGATAACATCACATAGTACAACTCACCCACAAAACCACAGAATCACACAGTAAATAGTTGCTTCAATTCTGTTTTTGAAGATGCAAACATGAACATGATGGGTTGAGGTGGGGGGGGGGTTATGAAAATATGCAACAAATCAAGTATTTTTGTTGATCAATAAGGGACACAGCGTTTTATTTTTCGGTACGGGCTGGTCTACACTCCACATTGGACAAGCTTTTAAAAGTAATTAATAGTATAGCGTAGTTCTTCTAAACATTGTCAGTAGTTCTTTTTTAATCTCAAGTTTTGGCTTTAGCCTGTGAAGACTCTCCCACCCATAAATGAAAGAAGCTGCAAAGAGGACATAGCCAGGCTGCCAAGGCCGTCAGCAATGTCCTTATCTTGTAAGGGAATTGACAATGGTAAGAATTAACAATGGTCAACACTTTGCCTTGTTCGACTATCCACATACTTGGTAAGCTTGAACTTCCTACTAGGAGGTAGTACTTAAAATGGCTGGCGTTCTGGGGCTGATGACTGGAAGATGGCGACGTGACAAAGTCTAAATTGCCAATTTACAAGAATGGCAAACACATTATTACTGCAACGGGCAGTACTTTGTGAAACACTGTGCTATAATAGTCACGTTTTTTCTTTTTGTTTTCCTCTGCACTGCATCAGGAATGTAGGCTAGAATGCTGAACTGAAAGCCAAATAATGAATCCTTCTGTTGTCTTACTTTGTTTCAGGATCAGTCCCTAACTTGTCCTGTTCTGTCCTTTGTTTCCCTACATTCACTGCTCTCCCCTGATGACCAGCATTTGTTGCTGGTCTTTCCTAGTGTTGCTAGGCTGTAGTCCATGTCTTAGTATTCTCCCAGTTTCAATGTCCTATGTTGTAGTTCCCTGTGTTGCTGCCGGTGTTGCTGGTCATCCTGTTCTGCTCCTTGTTTCCCCTTGTGTTTACCCTGTAGGTTTAGCCCCAGGCCATCAGCAACATTGAGAAGATTGGACTTTTGGTTATTTGTGCCCCAGGACTGTGTTTGTGTTGTAGCATAGATTTCAGACCTGTTAACTGTATCATGTACATTGTGTATGTATATGTATTTTCATATTTGTATCACTGTTTTTTTTTCCCAAGAACTGATGTGTTATTTACATGTACTTAAATTTATTGGCTCCTCTTTCTGCATTTATGTTATTTAGTTTCCAACTTGGCCTCTAGGTGGACCCTTGGAGAGAGAGGGGGAAGAATTTAGAATTCAGAAAAAGGAAAGGTTGGCTGTGGCTCCTGCTGTATCAGTAAAATTTAAATAAACCCATTTACTTCTGAGTATTGTTGTAACCCAACGATTCATTCCTATGCCATATCAAGATGAGAATTTTACAGGTTTATTTTGTCAACCTTATGTGTCTATGTGACATGTTCCTTGTGTTTGCACTGGTCATCCTGTTCTGTTCCTTATTTTCCATTAGTTTTATCCTCTATCTCGCATAGTTCTCCCTGTTCCCTGAGCTGCCGTGTAGCTGAATGGACTGACTGTCGGGCTGATAACCAGTTAGCCCTGACCATCAGCCAACCTCGAGAACATTGGACTTTCAGTTATTTGTGCCCCAGGACTCTGTTTGCGTCAACCTTTTGTGTCTATCATGTTCCTTGTGCTTGTGCACTCTGGTTAGGTCCTTGCCCATAGTATATTTGTTCTTGTTTAACCTTGTCTGTGCTTGTATATATTTAGTATTTATACAGGTGTGACGGTGGGACAGAGTGAAGGCATGGAAATGAGGGGACAATCCACTTAGCAGCCCCAAGACAACAGGGGTTTATTGAATAAACTGAACGCACAGGGAAAAAACAGCAAAACAACAGGACCACAAGGAGTCAAAACAAACTGGAAAATGGACTAAACTTAAGACAATTAACTGATCACACAAAAGAACTGAGAGTTAATGAGAATAGGGCAAGACAACAGGTAGCATAATAACAGGCAAGGAAACAGCAGGCAGAGACATGTGCAGAAGCAACACAGAGAGCAGAACTAGGGAACTGGGCAAAGTAAGACAAGCAAAACAAAGTACAATGACTAAGTAAAGGGCAGATGCAGACACTTAAATACAGCCAGATACTTTGGCCAATGAGGGGTGAGATGAGGCACATGACAATTAACAAAGGTGCACAGTACAGGGAAACAAGCAACTGGTTGAGGAGCTTAACTAACAATTAAGAAGCACGAAAACTAGGGAATTTTAATAAATACCAAAACTAGGTAACATTAACTACATACCAGGAAATAAACACTAGTAATATTGACACAGAACGCAAGCAAAGCACAGCTTAATGGGGAAACAAAAAAATTAACAATCACTAGGGAAAACAGAGAGTCAGTAATTAAACACAACAGGTAAGGTTGGTTCCAGGCCAGCCTCGAACCCATGAGTGGACGGTTTTCAGTCTCAGAGCCACACGGTCAGCCTGCTCAGCTATGTAATTGTCCAAGGGGAAAGTAGGAACACACAAGGGTTATCAAACAGGGAGTGACAAGATGGGATGGACAGCGACACCTGCTGGCCAAATGGAGAAGGGACATGAAGGACAGGGTCAGAGAGGCACTGACTCTGACAACAGGGACATTTATCCCTGTGTCTGTTTGCATCTACCGCCTGTGTTCATAGTATGTCCCGGTGTCTTAGTGCCTAGTTCTTCAGTCCAGTAGTCGCCCACCCCTGTATCTGCGTGCAATCGATTCTAAGACTAACCATGGATAGCCTATACTGTGGGCAATAGTGAACCATCTGTGGATCTCATAAATTGCACGCTTTTCATGTACATATACAAGGTAAAGTTCAATTTATGAATTACACACAGTAAGACATTACCAACACTAAATACAGTAATAAAATACATTATGTACTATTATACATTACTGCATGGTATTGTACACTACACTCTCTTGAATAAAAGGGATTCTGTTTTAGCCTAATTCTCAAGAAGCAGTGCCATGTGATTGCAAACAACTCTGGGCAGAGTGTGGCTCAGTGGGCTAAGCCTGTGTGCCTGTAATCCAAAGGTTGTTAGTTCAAACACAGCCTCAGCATGTCTGTGGGTCCTTCAGCAAGGCCCTCAACCACCCAGCTCCCTGGGCACCACAACAGGTAGCTGTCCTTTGCAAAATGGTTCATCCAAAACTGAATGCAGGGTCTTCTCAAGATGACCCACCAATGGTCGATTCATTTTACTTGGACCTAGACTGACACACTCTGTGCCTTCCTCATTCAAAGTGCTTTGCGTAAACTTTTGCATTGCTCTAATGTAGGTGTTTTCAGTTCCATGGTCAAGCCATACTCTTTGTCGATATCCTTTATTATTGGTAACAAGAGTTAGAAAATAGCCTGTGGGTCATTGTTGGATTTGTATGCTTCAAGTCAAATAATTTTTCTGCAGAATTCATGACATAACATGACAGCTGCTGTTAAAAATTCCATAGAGTTTTAGTTTGTCATACCTGTCGTTTCTGGTGGTTTCGCAGATGTAGATCCACTCCATTCCCATCCATCAGGTACGTCTCCTGATGGAGAGTTTCTCGGTCAGTACTTATCCTGACCATCCAGGACATCTGGTGCATCCAAAAATAATCATGTTGCCGGTCTGAAGTTTGAAGCTGATTGTGTATGAACAAGGCGACTGCTGCTTCATCTGTTGTGTTTTGCCTCAGCCAAAGCTGATTGTTAAACACAGTTCTCTTCAGGGATTGAAGGCTTAGTTTAATATCATGCGATTCATCCAGTCACAAGAAGATCTCATGGTTTGTGAAACCACTCTAAAACAGGTGTCTATGATTGCATTTTCATTTTCAATGTGCAAAGATTTCTAGCCAACACAATGTGGAGGACATGTCGCTGCCTGATTTGCTTAAAAAAATCGGAATTATGAGAAAAACTGAATTGCGAGGAATAAAGTTGCAATTGAGAGAAATTAAGTTGGAATTCAAAGAAAAGAATTACACATTCCCAAGATGGAATTATGAGAAATAAAGCTGCAATTAGGCAAACTTTTTTATGTGGCAAAAATGGGCTTCCATGTCAGTGCTTGATGAGTTCACCTGCTGCTAATCCTATTTTTTGTGACTCTTGCATTATGATTTGGTTTTGGCAGTGATGCCAAAATTAGGCTTTCTGAAGCACTGCAGCTTTCCAGCCTACTGACTCGTCAATTGTTTTATTACGCGAAGCCTCTTTCAACACATTGCACACCAGTGCCACCTACTGGTGAATACATATAATGTACATATGTCATGTGTTGACTGTGTTGAATAAAATGAAGGAAAAAATTTAAATGAAGGAAAAAATTAACCAACTGACCCCCGCATAGACAATGAATAAATGAAAAAATGAGGATAGTAATAAATATTTGTGGGCTTCAATTGAAATGTACTTCTGTAACAGGACAGAAACTTCAGTAAGGACAGGGGAATGTAACTGCTCCCTTACAGCTTTTTATTCTTATTGTCTTTTACTATTTATTTTCTCTTATTTAAATCTTATTTTTTTGTATTGCATATTTCCCTTTGAACACAATATGGGAACCAGGTGGAAAATGACATATGTCATATGTCCAGTGTATGTGTTTGACAAATAAAACTTCAAAACAGATTGTATATGAGAATGGATATTTTATAAATTTTTTAGTCAGGAACAAGTTGTTTTACAGTGTTGGGGCTAAACATTTCTCTTCTTAGAAACATTTTTTTTCTTGCTTTGGAGAACACTCTCTCACAGGGGACTAAGGGTCCTGGTTTACATAAAACTTGGAATGGTCCTTCAGTAGTGTTAACAATGTTTGGGGGAAAAAAATCATAGATATGCGGTGGATACTAATACTAACTTCACCACGGAACAGACAATCTCCAATAAACGGTCCTTGTCATGAAAAACAATGTAACTTTATTCCAAAGGTGAAGTGTCTGTTATGTAACAAGGAGTTGGTTTGTAACAACACATCATCCATGTTGTGGCAGTATGGAGCTTTACACAGAAAACAGAGAGAGATCAAACTAGTCATGGGATGTTCAAAATATCTTATTTAGCTATTATCTGAAATGAATTAATCTTTTTAAGTTCTGGCCTAAAAGCAAATGGGTTAATATATAACTTTGGCACTGTGTTCTATCATAGTATCAAGAAAACAAGATCTGGATGAGGCCTTAGTGAACACGGTTTTGAAAAATTCACAACCATTTAAAATAGTGAAGTATGAGAGGTTCAAAGCTAACACGACCCTACCAATATTCTCCCTGCTAGGACAGTTATTGTTCGCCAGTCAGTCACTCGTATTTTCTTCTACAAGAACCAATCATTCCCTGAACAGACACTGTTCCCTCTACAGTACTGGGAAATATGCAAATCACTATACTCCCACTTGTATGCGTTGGTCCAGAAATTTATGTGTACACCAGCATCAAAGCTACAAATTTTTTATGTAAATATAGCGCTTCCCTCCCCCCTTAGTCTCCGCTACCATCAGAGGACATTGCCCTAAAATGGTTTGGGTCTATTAAATTAAGGGCTTATGTTAATAGGGCCTCAGGAATGGATAAAATTACACCATTTTATCTGGTGGCTTCCCTGTAAGCTTAGACTAAAAATATACCTTTTAAGTTAAGCAGTTAAATGACATTAGGACTGATCACCCTTAAAGCCATAAACAGCTACAGTATTGTAGCACCGGCAGGGCACATGTCCCAGCATGCCCCGCGCGCAATTGTACACTGAACAAAAATATAAACGCAACACTTTCAATTTGGTCCCATTTTGCATGAGCTGAACTCAGAGATCTGTTTGAGTTCAGCTCATAAAAAATGGGAGCAAAAACAAGAGTGTTGCGTTTATATTTTTGTTCAGTGTAAATAGCCCTTGTTGTATTGTTGTTGTCGTTGTATTGTTGTTGTGGTTGCATTTCCCTATTGTCGGCCATGTGTTTGCCCGTGTCTTGTGCGTACCCTGTCCGATCCTCGTGTCTATTTAGCTTTCAGAGCATGAACTCAAGACGATAAGCGACAACGCCTTGTGTGATGCCTCACTCCCACCAACAACTCATGGAGTTATATTGGTGTTATCTGCTAATATCATAAGAGCGCACATTTTTTTCAGTGTTTTAAGTGTAATGTACTGTATTAAAATGGATTTTCGCCTTACGATATTTTCACCTTATGATAGGCTTGTTGGAACGTAACCCCATTGTATCCCGGGGAGAAGCTGTATATATATTGCCCAGGTAAACAGTTCAAATGTTTGATATTAAACTAATTACCGTTTTAACATGTAATATAATGTAACATTTTATAAAGTTTTCCCATCAGGTCACATAAAGAAAGGATCAATCTCAGCCACCCCACTATAGAAAAGAAAAACTCGTAAACTTTCCCCCCCTCCAGCTGTTTGCAACACCACTTTCATACTCAGTACCTTCCCAGTACACACAAACAAATTCACAATGTCTCAGGTAAAATTGTATGTGATATATCGTCTTCCTAACTACTTTTCCTTGACTTTGATGGAAAATATCATGAGGTAAAGGAAAGTTATGAAGGAAAAGTCATAAAGATCTTGAAAAAGACAACTGCAGTGCTAGGATAATGCGACTACACCCACACTAGGAAAAGTCAACAGCAGTGCTAAGAGTCTCCAACTACACTTACACTAGGCTACACAATTATACAACAGTAAATGTTATTGATGTGGGACTGCCATGTGAAACTACAGTGTTCCGAAGATAAACTGCAAAAAACACATCTTCACCCCTTACGCATTTCACTGTGTTGTTTCATGCGGGCTGCATAAACTTGGAAAACATGGTGAACAACATTACTTCATTACCAAGTTTGGAACTGAAATTTTAAAAACAATATAGGCTACCTGTCACAAAACTGAAATGAAATGATTGACCTATTGAGAATGGTTGCTCAAGCTCACTTTCTTGTCTACATATCGACATGCATCCGCATTATTGTATGAAAATAAATTGTTAAATTATACAAGATATGCATACTATACACAGGCATATAAATCTACTACATATCATCATTCAGTTTCAAACATGTTGAAAAAAACACCATCTGACTAAAAATATTTAATATCCCTTTTCATGAAAGGCAGACTTCTTTCTTATGCTTAATATGCTGCTTATGACCTGTTATCACCTGCACTGATGGTGCGTTGGAGATTAGATCCAGTCAGATCAGCTCCCTAAGCCCCCGATCTTCCTCAACTGTAAATGATTGCAATTGAGAGATTACGAGTGATTTGAAAGGAAAAAAAATTGCACACAGAAATGTACACTTTTTGGCCAGTAAAATAGATGAGGTTTTATGCCAGTTTGTTACATCAAAATGTTTAAAAAAATTCAAAAGGACAGAGTAATATTTTGAATTTTTTTTTTGTCAAAGCAATAAAGCCATTGGAACCTCAAGCAGAGCAAAAATGAACCAGAAAACTTGATGGAAGAACGAGCAGATACAGTGAGGAGAGGAGCGGGGTTTGTGGATGCTAATGCTAATGAGAACAAGCAGAAAGTGAGAAGAGGAGCAGCATTTTTGGATGCTAATGCTAATGAGAACAAGCAGAGGCAGTGAGGAGAGGAGCAGCGTTTGTGGACGCTAATGCTAACGAGAACAAGCAGAGGCAGTGAGGAGAGGAGCAGCGTTTGTGGACGCTAATGCTAACGAGAACAAGCAGAGGCAGTGAGGAGAGGAGC
>JAODLC010000052.1:7203030-7214396 GCA_026781145.1 Hippopotamyrus pictus | reverse complement strand
CGCGTCGGGTCCTGATCACACTGTCGGGGCTTATTTCGCGATAACTACCGGCTGCCTGTACATTATCCCTTACTTAATTGACCAATCGGTAAAATAGTCTACAGATTAATCCATAGAAAAATAGTCGTTAGTAGCAGCCCTAAAAACAGTAACAGAATCTAATTCCTAAAACATGGTATACTGCTACATAAATATTTCTGAGTTTTGGACCAGATATGGACAGACTGTGTTAGTCCATCCATCCTCCAGCCACATTTCAAAGTGAGCTATGGTGGGACTGGACCCCATCCTGGGCAGCACAGGGAACATACCCAGGTGGTGATACCAGTCCATCCTATAGGGCACGTGTGTATGCACACATGCACGCATACGTGCTCACACACCCTATGAGCAACTGACAAAAAACCAGTTAAATTATGTGTGTGACATAGGTAGAACATGCAATAACACCACACGTCAAGTATGAGACAATGACCCTGGTAGTGGAAGGCAACTGAACCACTCAGCAAGTCTCTGCCTAACCCTAAAGATTTTTGATTGTAAAAAAATATATATATATATTTTACATATACCGGCGTATGTATGTATGTATATATGTATTATATATGTATATATATGTATATATATATTTTTTTTTTACATATAAATATAAAATATGATTTTCTTGAACTTCTACTGCACTTGAAGCCAAACTATGTTACGCCACACTCGTCAGTCTGCATTTTTTCTTTTAACGGGAGCTACAGTCTGCTACATCCGTGTGCGAGACCTTTTCTAGTGTGCCACACAGCAGGATGAAAAGCTAGGAGAACAGCATCAAAAGACAAGCAAACACTGGTACTTTTAAGATTTATTATTAAAATACTGCTTTTCACACACAAAAATGCAAAACTGGAGACAAAGAGGAAAGACGTCATACAAATATGTTGCATAAGGTAGCGTAAAGTGTGGGGATCTGTGTTTAATGGCAATCTGTCTAGGGGCGACGTTCAGTCTCGACTCGATGTCCAGAAAACAGGACTACACGTACAATTGGATGAGGTTGATGGCTGTCCTAGGCCGTCGAGGACGCTTCAGCTGCTCCGCCACCTTGACGGCACCGTTACCCTCCTGTGAGCTTCCAGCACAACCACACACCCACCCGCCCGCAGGCTCCAGCATCGGCACATAGACGTCCAGCAAGTCAGGATGGAATCCTGCTAATTTAGTTCCTAGATGAGGTGGTGGAGAGCACCTTCTGCGTGAGAACTGGTCCAGAAAAAAAGAGCTTTAAGTGAGGAGGGAAAACAACTCAGGGAAGCCTTAGAGAAGCAGTCTCAATAATATCCCTCACATATAAAATCTCAAAGGAAATTCTCAAAAATATACAAAAAGACAATATCCAGTGACGAAAGCCTGTTTTGCTTGTTGTTTAAAAAGGAAGTTTTCAAATCGGTTTGGCAGGAAGGAATAATGGGCCTGAATAGGGAGACATTATCAGTGCTAACATGATCCGACAAAGACTGGTGACAGATCGCATGCCTCAAACACTCACGCATACAAGTACTCATACACACTGGCACTTTTAAATTCATACCCACACACACAAAAGTCCACCTGCTGGCTAAAGGGAGGAGTCAAGGCAGGAATCCCAGCTGGGTGGGACGAGGAGGGGGCCAGACAGCAAGGTTCACTCTTTTACCCCTCAGTCCTACTGCTGTCTTCGCGTACGGGACACCTCAGTCTCCCCCAGGAAAAAGTTTCTTAGACCCTTCCTTTACAATATGGTGGCAAGTTGCCAGATTCCACTCATGTATCCGACAGTCACAGACATCAATTTTAGTGCATTAACCAGAAAGAATAAAAACAAGCAGGAAAACTGAACCATCTGGCTTTGCTCCCTGAATCTAAAAAAAAAAAAAAAAAAAAAACACACTACAGCTCCACCAGTCTATCAGATGATCAGGGTCAGACTGCTACCTCCTGCTGCCAGAAGGGGGCAGCTGTTCCCGTTTCATCTCTTAAGGCTGTAGTGCAATGCGGTCCGATTTCCTGGGGAATCTCATCCTTAAATACTTTCCCACAGCCTTGATGATGGAAGCTAGACCGAGGCTACAACTGCCCGCTGGCGGCACTGATCAGCTCCTGGAAAGTACTGTCGAAGCAGCGCTTCAGGTCAGAGTAGGTCACCACTAAGATGCTCTTCTCATCCCGCGACACCAGGCTGATCTTCTCCGGGACACCAGCGTCTAGCTGCAGCGTACACACACGGGCACAGAAACAGAGTGGTTGCGGCACGGCCGACAGCAAGGGGGAAACTACTAACTAAATGAGGGGCAGAAAATGCACAGGTCTGGTGGCTGATTTCACCCAATGGGAGATTTCACCTTGTTCAGACAGGAAACTATGTGGCTCAGGTCAATCCAAGGAGTTCCTGCTTCTGTCACCTGGTGGAACAGGTGATCCCGAAAGAGTTTCAACAGGTAGCGATCTCCGGTCTCGGACCAGGTGGGGTCTTTCTGAAACCTGCGTGCCAGTGAGACCCAGTATTCCAGTGCCACTGCTAAATCCCAGTACTTAACACCTTTGAATTTTTGCACTCTAAGAATGTCATTATCATTGCTGTAATTATTCATATTCATTGTTGTGATGAAAACATACTGTGATAGTTAAGAATGAGCTCACAGCTCAGACCTAAACCCAATTTGCCCAAAGGAAATTACATGACCTTCATCTCTCCCTTGTCCTTATCTATACATAGACAATTCACTGAAATAATTCAATATTTACCAGCTGGTACATTCTTTGACTTAACAATCAAATCTAGATCCTCCACCACTTCCTGACCTGCTCTTGTACCAGAGGATCCCTGAAAACATGAAATCTCTTATAGAACTTACACTCCTCAGCTACATTCCCAGCATTTAATAACTGTACTTCATGCTTTTGGCTGTACACTAACCCCATACAATTTCCCTACAATTATCACTAGAGTATCCAGATCATCCCACAAAGTAAATCTTAACCCAGCAGTTCTTCACTCTCTCTAAACAAGGCAAATCGATTAAGATCAACTCAGCTGCATCGCAGGGACCAAGAACCACATACTTACTCTGGTCTCTCAGTGATGGTGCCCAATTTGGCCAGCAAACGAAAGAGACGACCATTCTGCACCTCCTACAAAAACACAAAGAATGCACATAGATACAAAACGCAGTCTGTGAATATAATACTGACGCATAAACAGGGTTTTACAGAACATATACCTTGGCCAGGTCCTCCTCGATGACATCACTCCTCATCTGGGAGGCATCCAGCTGGGTGTAGAAGCGAGCGCCGATCATCGGCATGATGTCATTTACGCTGCGCAGTCGAGACTGATCAGTCAGCAGGTACCTAAGAAGCACAGTGGTTAAACAGGCAGAGAGAAATGGGGCCATAGAGGAGGGGGATAGAGACCGTCCAAGAGAGAGAGACAGAGAGAAACATCAGTCAGGTTAGACAGGTCGAGACACCTGGGTTGTGCAGTTACACAACAGCCTGTCTGTGGCATTACACAGAATCAGTCTGAAGAACACACAGACTTACAGGATGAGATTCTTGAGGTCAGATGAGTAGTTGATGGATACCAGCTCCATGGCCTTCTGGAGATTCTCTCTCTGAATTCCAGCCAGAGAGTTACAGGCCAGTGCAAGAACCACTTTGCCTAATAAGATGAGGTCTGCTTGCTGCAAAAGAAGAGAAAGAGTCAATCGTGCAGAAACTATTCCCTGCACGACGCACACATTTCACAGACATACCTGGTACTGTGGCATCAGAGCTAGCGGGTTTGTCTGGTTGCTGTCAAACGTTAAGACGTCAAACACTCCAACACAATTCACCCGCAACCTGCAAGTACGAACCAGCATAAATGGCACCAAATTAAACATGACCCAGAGAGCATGGTTACATCTAATCAGGGAAGCCAAACTTGTTTTATTCCTATCAATAATCCTGATAATCTTTATGTTCGGCTGAAATGGGCAGCGGAGGGCAGGTGTGTATACCTGGTCTTCCCAGTGATGAGGATCTTGCTGGGGTCCATGACCCTGCAGGCCAGACCAGCAGTGTGGATGGTGCGCAGGGCTGAGCTCAGCTGCACGATGTAAGCCCAGATGAGAGACTCGGGGAGCAGGCCGGCGTGCTGCCGGGGCGGGGGGGGCTCGTGCTGGCCTGCTGGGGACACGGACACAACCACACAAAGTCTCTCTCACACAGCTAAACTACCACAGATATCGACACTACATATGCCCACGTATTGGAACTACCATTCTGTCCTAAGGTACCATAACGAGCAAATAGTGTCGCAACTTATGGAAGCGGTGACAGTGGCTGTACGTGCACTTTCATCAACAGACGCTGAGCACGGACAGAGCGTACCCCATTTTCTCTTGGTGAAATAAGAGTCGGCGACGGAGTCATTAAAGTGTCGGCTGAACATGGTCTCAGCTCCTGCATGGAAATCATAGGCAAACACCAAGGCTGAGAAAGACAGTGAGAGAAGGAGAGAAGAGAGAGAAGCACAGAGGCAGAGACATAGAGAGAAACCCAATTAGAAGATTCCAAGACAGCAGTATTACAAACAAAAATCAGCTTCCAGACAGTTTATTAATATAAGTGCACAAGCCGCACACTCACAGTGATCTCCAAAGGCCTTGGTGGTGAAGACCTCTCTGAGAGTGACGAAGTTTGAGTGCTGGATCTTCTTCCACATGTCAACCAACATCATACACTTGGTGTTCGGCAACCTGAAACCTGAATGCATACAGCGAGCTTAAACACAAATTAGACAGATAGACTACATGATGCGACTAGATCGGCATAAGACAAACAGGTCGGAAGACGCTCACTAACATTACGCTGGTCGATTGCTCATGCAAACATGTAGAGACACGTGTAAATGAGTCCGGTTATCAGGAGGAGTCTTCGTGTGCCTCTCACCGTGTATCCTCCTAAGGCAGTAGGGCAGGTCGTCTTTGCTGTTCACAGCTTTGTAACAGGAAGTGATGTAACTGAAGTTGCTTGTTTTGTGGAGTCGATTGGGTGGGGGCAACGGCTCCAGGGGAAAAAGACTATGATAGCTGTCTACTTCTGCGGGTACACCTGCAAAACAGACACTTATTGCACAGTCTACATAAGCGTGCCTTGTCAGTGTAAATGAATACAACCGTTATAAGCATCAATGTACACACCAGACTACAGCAATCACTGCATGCTTCTGTCCGACTCTTAACCCCAGAGAACTTATATTAAAGATACCTGGATTCTCCGATTGGTCGATCTGTGCCATTGTGATTAAATGTCTGTTTATCAGCTCCTGAGCAATAAACACACACAGTGAATGAGTCAATCATGAGCATGAATCAGTCGCCACAAACACAAAGATGACTAAGATAAGGTACCTTGATTGACTGATTGATAGACAGACAGACCATCAGATTTAAGATTTCAAAGCAACTGTGATCTTAGCGAGCAAGGTAAGTCAGGTAGTAAGATGGCAGTGACATGAAGGTACCTGACGTAGTTCATCCGTCATGAAGAAAGATGGAGCGTTGGCCTTGGGTTGCATGTAGGCCACATGAGGGGCGGTGGGGGGGTAGATGTGGAACGTGGGGAACACCTGCAGGGCAACAAATAAATTAATAAAGACCAGTAATGCTGCCACAGTCATGGAGACAAGTTTACACTGAAATTAAATGAATGCTGCAAAAAGTTCCTGCGTGGTGGAACCAAACAGCCAAGGTTGCAGGTGTGAGATGCAACTGAGCCTGAGCCTGCAGTGTCCAAAGTCATGTTAAAGACCTTAGGCAAAGCTAAAAACCACATGCAGTCCATCAGTCAAGTGTGAAACCAACCAACCTGCATCTCAGGTACAAAACCTTATGAGCCCGAAACAGAAAGACAGACTCCAGGGTGAATGCTAACATGCAGCTTAGTAAGCATCTTGTTTACACATAACTGTATGGCATATGCATACCATTTCATATCTGAGTGCAATTTGATGATATTAGACCGATCAATTAAAATTTCTCTACGATCTGCTTTGTAAACTAGAGACATCATTAGTATCGTGTGACCGATCGAGCGACACTCAGACACATGTTGCACTATTCCTGACAGAAATTGTGCACATTCCCTCAGCTGCAGTTCTATGGCTTATACAGGCATCTAATTTTATCTGCCAAATCTGCGCAACATGGAAGAGTTGGTCCCTTAAAAAAAAAAAAAAAATTGGGCATATTTTTTTCCATTTAGGTTTTCACTTTACAGGACTATACTATAATTAGTTTGGTTGTACTGTTCAGTAACGTGCAAAATAGTCTTAAAAACCAACACGGAAAAGAATCATGATAAGATCGTGGATTGTAATCCAGTCCGAAAAAAAATCACGATGTAATATTTCTGCCATCGTGTTCATCAGATGACTCCTGAGTGCTCAGGTAAGGGCTTCTAGTGATGATGGTATCAATAAGACCATACTAACCCATGACGTAAAGGCACCTATTCAGTATCAGATATCGTACAGTCCTGAATAATTTGTTACTAAAGCACAGTCCACTCAGAAAGAACTGTTCACACGACCAAAAACAAAACCAAAACGGAGAATTACTACTAGAACTGGAACAGCAACCGGGAGCACTAGTTACACTCTCAAGAAAGAGAACGAAAGAAGACAAATTACAAAAAAATAAAGATGTATAAACATACCATCCCAGCTATGGGCACTGGAGTGTTATCGGTGTAAAAGTAGGTGGTTCCACCCACTGTCTCTTTCTGGATGACATGTCCCGCACCTCCAGGCTCACCCATCTGGGTGTAACCAGCAGGGACAGGGTTTGGGTTTGGGTTTGGGGTGTGACTTCGTCGCCGCAGGGCAGGGGAGGTGTGAGGTGTGATTTTGGGTGAGTGGAGTGGCGAAGACCCAGCCGAGAGCGACAGGCCAGCTGGAGTAAAGTAGACAGATCCACTACCATTAGGGATTAACAACACAGCAATGTTATTCCAGCGATATCATTGACACATTTCGCAGGAATCAGAAATTTCTGTGCGTAAGAAGAGATGGCAAAGCTCACCAGAGGTGATACCCGTCGCAGCCGCTGAGCTTGGTGAGAAGAGCGTAGCGGAGAAGGCCGGCATGCTGGACTGAGACGCGGCAGGCATGCAAAGTCCGGCCGCGCCCTTCGGAACGAACTCACTGGCTGCTGGGTTTGGACCCTGGAGAAAGCATCCCACGGTCACCTCCTCCTGCTCCTCTACCCTCCCCATTTCTCCCATCACACCTCCATTTCAAGCGCACGCATCTTTAAATTTGGCTGCTGGAAAATTTTTGTAAACTTTCTTTCATAAAGCATGAGGCATGTTTTTCCCCGCGAGGCGTTTTTACCTGTTCCTGAAAATTATTCTCACCACAAGCTCACCAAATCTAACTGTGCAGATGTTACCGGTAAATATTTAAGGCACTTTAAAGCAATTTTAAGCAGAGCATTATTACAGGCTGTGAATGTAAACATGGGTCAGCACTAATCGACACATTTAGCTGGTGATTTAAGAGAAAAGCAGTTTGTTATTGTGGCATTGGTAACAGCAGCCAGGGTTCATAATGACAAACTCACCTTTCTCTTCTGGGACAAGCTTAATACAGAGAAGTCATTGAAGAGAGTTGATGCAGGGGAATTTACAGGATCTAAATGAAAAAGACTTTGGCTCAAGTTCTGGCTCACTGTGATAAATTTGCTGTGTAGTACAGTAGTACAGTAGTTTTTGTTTTTCTGCAGAAATCAGATTCTACTCAGATTTTTTTTCTACTTTTTGAAGTCATAAAAATATACAGGTAATATATACAGATACTCCATGCAATCAGGTCAGGGATGCAGTGGATACTTTTACCACCATACTGTGATTTTTATTCAGCACAAATCTCACTACTTGTTTTTTTAACGTTTGAGAAACATTACATTACATTCCGCATTTAACTTTATACTTCACACACTGCATCAGTCATTCGCGTGAGACCTTACCATGTGCACTGTAGCTTTTGTCGTTAAGTAGACCAGGCATGTTGCTGCTGTTGGTCACTCTCTGCATAATAAGAGTGACACACTGACAATGAAAATACTGACCGGCTAACCCTGAAACACAAACCACCACAGAAACACAACACACCATATATCACAGCCAGACAACATTGTCTACGGTGATAATCTTTTTCCTATCTATAAACCAGCTACTTCATTATTACGCAATACAGGCAAAAACAAAGCATCAGGAAACAAAGAGATAAGTTTTAGCAATATACAGTTATGCGACGGCTTCTCTGCGAGGTCCCTGGTTAGCGATGGAGCTGCATACCTGCATCATGGAGAATTTGGACTCGGCAGGGCTGCCGAACCCATTGACCCCAATGAAGCTGCTACTGAAGTAGGAGTTAGTCAGGCTGGATTCGCTCAGGCCACCACCTTCCATCCCTGGGACTACAACACAAAAAGATGAACTCGAGATGAGCTCTAAAATGACCCAGAGTAATCATAAGCAGTCATTACAGTTATCCTGGTTTAACAACTGCTGCTGGGAGAAATCTGCAAAATGCACAAATGCAGCAGAGTCATCAAATACACTTTCTGACTCTTTGTCTGTGCAACGGTGCAGTGGCCCTTGCATGCTGGCACTCACAGTACAGCAATCGGGGTGTGAATTTGATGTGCCTGTCGTCCCGCACTGCAAACCGTCCAACTATTGGTTTTGGAATATTATGCAACAGGTTATTCAGGAAGCAGGTGTGTTCAAAATTCATCTTATCCTTTATACAAGGAGTTCAACTCCCATGGCTGGCAGAGCAATGCCACTGTTGGGCTCTCGAGCGAGGCCCTTAACCCAATTGCCCCAGGGGCACTGCATGCTGGATGACCCTTCACTTTGACTCCCAAATATATTCTTGTCTACCTGTCTGTATGTCTCATGGTGAGCCAGATGGAACAAGCAAAAATACTATGTTCCTTAGTGGATAAGATTTCAGAACTGTACTTTTACCTACTCTGTCCATGGTACTGATATATACACACATGTATATTGTGTGTGTGTGTGTGTGTGTGTGTGTGTGTGTGTGTACACATACATACACATTGGTAAGACAGACATTTAAAACCCACAAGAAAAATACATCAGCTTTTATCGCTTAAAAACGGCACACGCAAAAATAGCAATAATGCCAAAATTATTAGGTTTTTAAAGATTGGTTAAAATGGACATTTTTATTAAAATCCCAATACTTCTAAAATGTAAATAATAATACAGTAATTATTCTTGTTAATTTAATGTTCTTGTGCTAGGTACGCTACGTAATTTGATTGTTGAGTAGCAACGAATAACAGGGCAAAATAACTTGCTATTAAAATTACTAAAATTAATTCAAATGCGTCTTCCTGCATGGCACATCTAATACTATATAACAGAATGATGGCAAAGGGTAATTTACAGGACCTAAATGTTACCCTGTTAATTTACATTGCGCTAAATACTAACGGGCTATCAAATAAAATCAAAGTTTCATACTACAATTAAGTCTGATTATGCATAAGAATATTGTACACTACCAAAGAAAATAATATCCAGTGACATTATAATGCATAGACAGTTATTAAATTAAACTGCAATAGCGGTCAAATATTAGGCCTTACTAAAGCCTCGGCGTCGATTTTCACACCATGCGGAATCGAATGCAAGGAAGCCGTCTAAATTATTGGGGAAAACAAGGTGCCGCGTGGGCCTGTGTCCCGCCAACAATGTTGGAGAAAATCAGGCTTACTGGTGAACAGCTGGCTCTCCAGAACCGGGTCTGCAGGTCCTACCGACTCGGTCTTTTTCGGGATATTTGTTCCTGCGCCGAGCACGGAGGTCGCCACGGTTCCTCCTAGGGGAAACGCTGCTGTAGTCCCGACAGCGCCGCTCAGGGACAGGGGGGGCGGGTTGCCCGCACTACCGTGCGCGGACAGGCCGGCGACGCACGGATCTTCGTGCAGGAACTGACACTCGTCTCCATAAAAACAGGTCTTGTCTTTCGCGTAATAGCGGCAAAACTTAAGCCTGGCGCCGGGTATACCGACCCCGCCGAGCCCAACAGCCGGAGCGGGGAGCCCGCTGTTCATGGCCGCCGGAGGACGCTCAGTCAATCAGACGGCCGGCGCGCTTTCTGACCGTCACAGCGTTTCCATCAGCAAAGTGCATCTTCATCCGCTGTGTAAGAAGCGCAGCTGAAGCGTAGAAACCCCGTCCACAGACACAACACACAGCGTGCCCAAGGTGCAGCTCCTCCCGCGGCTGCGCGCCCCCCTTCAGATCAGCTTCCCTCCCACTCGGGCACGAACCTTTCATGCCCCAGGTCGTTCAGATTCCATTAAACGACAAACTTAACACTTTATAATGTTTGAGAGAAGTAGCACAGCTGTAAACAAGATATCGGCAGTTATGCATTTACAAGAGCAAAAAATGAAAATAACTTAATGACTGTTAATGATCTGTTTATCCTCTGATTGTTTCTGTAAATGAACAGTCAGCCTGATTTACAGTAAAGTAAAATACGAGTAACTCCTGAGAGGCACTCACAAGTTCACAACATTATTTACAAACCTTCCTTGGGTCACTATCAAAGTGAATTTGTGTACTAGAATAACTAATGTACAATCAATCGTACGTTATTCTTCCAGTCTTAAAGTATTAAATTGCTCAAGACAGAAAACACTTTCATAACATTTAACCGGTAAGTGTTAATTTAGCATTCGCTTTGCAATAGACAAGGAGTCCCCCACATGCACAATAATGATCTGTCCTGTACAGCATTAGACCTATATTGCATTTATAGTATTAAATTAGTATGTAGGCTATTGTTTTCATCGTACTTTTAACGTAGGCCTATGTGGAAAATGGTTTCACTTGCTGTAGTAGAGTTGCCGAAATTTAACAGCAGGTGGCGCACGAACTTCAATATTCAGTGTAAATACGACATGGTTTGTGAAAGGTATTGTAGTAGCAGTTCTTCGACTACTTGCCAAGTGATGCAAGTTCTGAATTTAATGTTAACTACTTTTAATGTGAAACACGTGTTTTAACGTAATGATTTAATGAAATAATTCGGGTGTGTTATTAAATACATATAGGCTATTTAATATAACTGACTTGTCAGTTTTTGATCTTTTGAATAGATTTTAATTGTTTTGTGTATATGAGAGATGAGTTTCTAATAAGTTTTAGTCATTAAATGTTTTCAGTAATATTATATAAGATATGTACGTTTATCGTTAACATGAAGGGCAAATGAAGTCGAGTTTTCCACGGTTTTTTTTTAGCATGGAAGC
>JAODLC010000052.1:7195530-7198030 GCA_026781145.1 Hippopotamyrus pictus | reverse complement strand
TGTTTGATGTAATTTGGGTATATTATTGATGCTTACCGAGTATCTATTTTATGTCTGAATGTTAAACATTAATATATTAAATGTGTTTTGAACGAATTGGTTTATGGCCTTATTTGTTATAAATAATTACTTATTATAAGTAGCGATGCTAAGAAAACCCGTGCGCGCGCAAGGGCGCTTGTGTGCCTGAAATTGGAAAAAAAACGGTTTTTAAAAATCGAGACAGTGTTTCTAAGAAATATTCTTTATTATTGTTTTAAATAAATAAATATCTTCAATTACACTGACGATACAACAACAGAACTTTTTCATTCGAGTGATGTGTGAAACATTTGCTATCACGAACACATTCCATTGTTGATCCCGGCACCATCCATGTAGTGCCATAAAGCTAAACAATATTTACCATAAGATACAAAATACTTGACTATAATTTTCCAAAAAATAGTTAACACTAACAAATTGACTGTTTTTTGTTTGAGTTAATTAGTATTTTTGATGTGTAGCACACAAATATCGAACCGCTTTAGACGGTTATAGAGTGCATTGGATAGGCAACCCATCATTGAAAATTTTGACGTTTTCAGGAAAAGTACAAGCAGACAACATGTATAACAGAGCAATATAGAGATGTAAAACTTCCCTGCTTATATATCTTTTATATACATATAACAGAAGTCTGTACAGTTGAATTTTTTTTTTTTGGCTGCATTTAGAATTCCACAGGTGTAGCTCGGACTGAGTCTCTGGGATCATGGGGTGACGGTAAGTTCTGCGTCCTCTTTCACTGATGATGAAGGGGACATAGGCAAGTCGTCTTCCTCTTCTGAGCACCGCGCGGATGACAAAGAAGAACACTTACAACTATGCGATCCGGTTCGGTGCGAGCTGGTTTTGCCTTCTTTCTTGTGCTTGACTCTACGATTCTGGAACCAGATTTTCACCTGTTTCTCGGATAGGTTAAGATATGTCGCGATCTCTATGCGCCTTAGTCTGGAAAGATACATGTTTGAGGTGAACTCTCTCTCCAGCTCCAGAAGTTGCGTGCTGGTGAACGCTGTGCGCATGCGTTTGCTGCTTTGGAGTTGGTTACTGTTGCTCTCTGCAAAAAGTAAATGGAAAATATGCAAACAATTAAAAGATGACAGCAGCATATGTTCATTTCCAGAGACAAACTACTGACATTTATAAATATATAAACACGTATGTTTCTGAGCAACATGTGCATTATAACACGTAGTCTACCAAATCAAAACTATCCAACACTGTAACAATAATTCCGTGGAAAGTCACTCACCGATAGAGATGCAATGGAACTGGCGAGGATCTGGCACGGAGTATGCCGTTTGGTATATCCCTGGGCCATGGTTGAGGTTGACACCGGTAGAGGAGGTGTGTTGCCTGGCCAGCGCAGAATGACAGTACTGCGAGCCGAAGCTTGGGAACGAAGCCTTGAGGAGCGGAATGGCCGGAGGAGACGGATGTAGTTGCGAGGCTGTGACGCAAAGAGGACAGAAGCACAGCAAGCCAGACTTTCGAGAGTGGCACGAACCTGTGGACAGCCCGTGCAGAGGGTGCGAGGGGTGCACGGCGTAAGGAAATAAAGGTGGGTTATTTTCATTCCCTTTATCATTGGCTTCCCTTAAAATTAACGAATCCACAAGGAAGGATCTTGGCATCTTCACGAATTGTTTCCTTAAACTTCGCAAAGTTTTCTGTCGCGCGTGATCACTGTGACCTGTCGTCGGCGTGGCTGGACAGCGGAGTGGTGCTGAAAGGGGGATGTTGCAGTTTAAATACTGTGGACCCGGTTCGTCCATGTGACGGTTACGCGGCGAGCGCTCGAGACCCTTCAATAGGGTTTTTGTGGCCTTTCTCGCGGTATTCACACTGCACGCTTCCCTATTATTTCACTTGTTAACTAAATGAACTGCATAATGTAGTCTATTCTTGTCAACCCCACCCACGCCGAAAGATGCGGTATCTCCCCCTTCCATTTAAGCGTTGATTTCTTGTATATCATTACCAGTATTACTTTAAAATATGTTTTCGACATCATTGCTCTCCGGGGATTTTATTGATCGTTCAGGTAATGAACTGTGTTTAATTAGCAAATTTTATTTGTTTCCCGCAACTCATTTAAGCTTTTAATTACTCAACCCGTTTTCGTCTTTCGATATACAAGTGTTGCTACAGTAGAAATAAAAGAAAACGCAGTTGTATTCCCATTAGTTTTATTTGAAATTAAAATTATTTTACTTTAAACAAACTTCGCGTTTCTAAAATAACTGAAGTGCTCGGTTTATATTTCACAGTGCCTGTTTTCTGTATGAAATAATATAAAATCGAATGTATATTTGCACAGCTAGTAGACCTGTTTTATTAAGTTATACAGTCTTTGGAATTTAGAGTTAGAAGCGTTTATGTTCGTCTAGTGGGATTTGCGTATTTACCCATGATTTTTTTCTCATTTAATATAATATTTAATATCTTCATTTAT
>JAODLC010000052.1:7184425-7195472 GCA_026781145.1 Hippopotamyrus pictus | reverse complement strand
ATATCTTAGTTAAATAACCAGAACTTTTAATAAATGCATAAATTAAAACGTCTACATAAACGCGTGAGTGCCAGTTCGTATTTAAAACGTGTGAAAGTATTTGACCGTTTTTAGGCCAATGTATCATTTCTAGTCACTGAAAGGACAAGTCACAGTCTCCAGGCAGTGCGGCTAAAAACCAGTGATTAATTCCTGCGCGCGGGCCCCCGCGGGGTCCGGGAAAGAATATATAAAAATAACCAGGTTTTCACTCGCAGGGCTTTATTGAATGTCATTGTAGAGAGTTTTCAATGCGAGAGAAAGAGGCTCGAATTAAAGTGTGTGACAGCGGCGGATAGGCGCACACAAAGGCGACTCTGTGACAGAGAGGGCGAATGCGTGGCGCTCGAACTCCCCCCCCCCCCCGCTATGATTGTAGTAAGTAATAGGAAAACATTTTCTTTCACTTTAGGACCGCTAAACAAGACCTTCAAAGCGAGAGGACTATTAACGTGCGGATAAACATTGGAATGTGGGTCTGATGACCCTATCCTCTCTCATTTAACGGCCTTGATATAGGCCTAATATTTTTTTCCTTTTACTAGGATATCAATTTTTAACTTTTCACGTGATTGTGCTTTTTAATTGTACATAATTATATCTGCGTTATTCCGATTTAGCGAATCAGTTCATTGTGTTATTGATGATATATTATTATGATGTTCGTTTACTATATGACCAGTATCAGAAAATTATTACAATAATGATTGATTAATAATTAGCTACATAAAGTATAATGCAACAAAAATGGTTGAATAACAGTATTTGCATAACGGTACATATACATATTTAGTAAGCATATATAATATTAATATTTATTTATTATTGTAGGCCTACAGAAAATGTGCTTATAACATAACACACAACCCATTTTGGTAACGACACAATTTATAAAAATGTTAAGATTTTAATAACGTTAAGAACGTTCATATCAAACGGTCTGTCCATCTAATAAAGGGATTTTAAAATAGGCTAACATTTGCGTGTATTTTTTATTATTAATATGCAATGCATTATATGGTTTTTATAAGTTTTGTAAGTTTGTTACATTAGCCATTGAGTACACATGTCCATTTTTCTGTTTATATATAATTTCATTTCACGATATATAAATTGTATTTCTTGCGCAACCAGAGATCACAATAAGTCTTATATCGCTTGATAAATAAGATTAATTTTCTTTTCTTCAGAACCAGTCCTACCAGGCTAACGACAACTGGACTTGTTTGTTTTATTTTACAAAATGAAAGGAAACTCTCAACTCTACGGGAAATACCACTCGACTGGTTTAAATGGTGTAATTTGGTACCAACTTCGGTGCACCATAATAGCAGGTCTGCACTGGACAAATTATGAGCAATTAAACCCTTAAAGAGAAGCTACAGGTACAGAGCGCTTCATTATTTGCGTTGCCTCGTGCCAGGCCTCCTCCGTTCGTTCTAGCTCGCGCCCGCCCCATCACTTCTTCATTTTCATTTCATTAGGAACCAAAATGACCTAATGATAGTCTTATAATCTAACGAAGAATTGATTTGACTCAATCTGTATGTATTTGCATAACACTAATTTAAACCACTCAATAGAAGAGTTTATGTATAATCCAGAAAGAAGTACTGAAGACAATAATTAAAGTGTTAGAATGCAATTTTTGTATCTCTCTTTCTCTTTCTCTCTCTCGCTCTCTCTCTCTCACTGTTGGATTTGCATACTTACGACTTAGACGCTGACATAGCGATATAATACCGCGTGAAACCTGTTTCTTCACGTGGTGCTTATTAAACACGGAGAATGCCTATAATGAATAAGCGAAATTGCGTTTAATTGTTTTTATTCACATCTCTTTAAACGCTCTTTCTGATATTTCGGCAGGTGCTGCGCACTCAGTGGGAATCTTCTCAGGGAAGCTCATCCTTATTTGTTATCCCGACTGGAGATCGACAAATGGTTTTGACCTCTCGCTATCGTGAGGTGGCCGACTAGAGGCGAAGGGGAAAAGCACAGGCAAAAAAAAATAACGCTTCATAACTCTACCCGTTTAACTGCCTTAATTCAAGTAACATAAATTAGTGCTTCATGTATAAAATTTGTATGTGCAAGTTTAACCTGTCAATTAAATTATTCTGGAATACGTATTTTTGTAAGCAAAATCTTAGTGTTCTAGGGAAATAGAAACAATACGAGTAATACCAGAAAATCGTTTTAGAAGTAGAAATTAGTTAAATTATTTGTGTTTTTATGTTTATGTTTTATATACATTTTGTATGTACACTCATGTATATACACTACACACTAATTACACTTCTTTACCCCTGTCATGTAACTATTCTCCATATAATGTCTGTTTTATATACAGGAGTCAAATTTAAATGAGCTGTGTTTCACATAGCTGTTTACAAAAGTGTTCACTGTGACTTTACAGAGTCTCCGCTGTGCTGTTTGTGTACCATTTACGGAGTCTCCACTGTGCTGTTTGTGTACCATTTACAGAGTCTCCGCTGTGCTGTTTGTGTACCATTTACAGTCAACACTGTGTACCATTTCACAGGCTCCTCTGTGCTGTGTGTGTACCATTGACAGAGTATCCACTGTGCTGTTTGTATACCATTTTCACTGTGCTGTTTGTGCACATCTATAGAGTCTCTTCTGTGCTCCTTTTGTTCCATTTATTGAGTCTCTGTGCTTCTTATACCCATTACAGAGTCTCCCCTGTGCTGCTTGTACTCTTTACAGACTCTACTCTGTGCTCATTGCATGCCCATAATTAGGCATCAATGTATTAGGACCACGTTGTCTGTTTTATAGTAACACAAAATTTCACTTCTGTGCTGTATTTTAGTATGTTTGATTAGCGGGGCTGTGGGGGAAAGAGACCACCCAGCCATATACTGTAAATTTTAAGGTCACCACTTCAAAGGAATAGATGTGTCATTACTGTGTGCAAAATATGTATGTATGTATGTATGATTATGTTTTGATTGTAATGTACTTTTCGTGTTTGACTATATGTAATAGTAAATAGGTTTCTGTATGAGTGTATTTGATTTATTTTTTTCTGTCTTACTAACTACAGTTAGGCCACAAAACTACCCTAAACATATAAAAAAAACACCCCAGTAAAACTGACAAAAACAAACTAAACCTACTAACTACACTAAACACATGAACTAAAACTGCAAATTATCAAGCAGGTTTACATCAATACTCACATTTAAAGGAATTCATCACTAAAAACAAAACTTATTGAGTACACCACATTAAACGTGACCCACTGACTGAGCACACTAAACAGATTTTACTGAAGACACATTTCTCAGTCACATCTCTCCAAACACCATTCTCGACAGCCTTTGACATCAAAATTGTGTGTTTATATTGCTAAGTGTCACAAAAACACTGTGAATGCATTTGCTATGGTAGGAAATTGTTCCAGATCTACCCCTTTTCTCTCTGCTTTCAAAGAAAATCACAGCCGATGGTCTGAAAGGGTCCCCTTTACGCACAGATTCATGGTTTGAATGGACCTAGGGGCCAGTTTGTGTGAGAATTTGTATGGCTGACTCAGGGTTTCCAACTCACTGGACTTTTGGTCTTCAAAATCGTAGGTCAAACCAATGAATTTAATGAACTCTCTCAGGACAATAGAAGCATCTTAGCATTTGGCCCCAAAGAAGCATGCAGGCCGCTCACTGTCTCCTTTCAGGGGTTAGTACACAACTGTGACAGAGTGTTTCAAATGCGGCTTCTTCAGCGTCCCATTGACAGGCTGTTGGAAGTCAATCATGCCGACAGTTAAGGTACAACTTTTGTACTCCCTGGTGAAACTGTTTCTCATTCACCAGCAAAGACTGTCTGACTGAAATGTATACTCCTATTTCTACTCCCAAAAACAGCTCATGATTATAAATACAGTTGCTGGTCTGTGCCCCAACTCCTGCTTTACTCCTGATATTACTCTCTTTGTTCCCTTCAGTTGCTTAGCTGACTCTTCTATACGAAAACCAGTCAGTCTCTAATTCTACTAGAGCAGTCAAGGTACCTCGGTCCCTCGTGCTTTGGATACTTGCCGGGCTGTCAGTGCTGCACACTCCCATTCATCAGGTGGCACTTACATACTGTTCTGTCAGTACTGCAAAGATCCATTGCTTAGCACGAGTTGTCAGTACTGCACACCTTTGTCCCTCCTACTGTCGATACCTACTGACTGTCAGTAATGCAGAGGATGTTTATCACGGCTTTGCAGCTTTTGAGGGACAGGGTGTCGCCTGAGCATCCACGCTGACAGCTTCAGGGTGATAAATGACTGGAAAAATTTGCATAAGCATAGAAACCCCTGAAGATTTTCATAACCCAATATCCTCTTTTCATACCCAATCTCTGCGGAATGCCAGCTTTTGTCTAAGTTTTTGTTTGCATTTTTCACTTCCCCTCTGGCCTCTGACTTTTCTCGCACAACACGACCAAGGCGAGGTGCCCCCCCCTTCCACCCCTGCCATATCTGAAAGCAGAGTCTCCCCTTTGTTTCTGCATTATGACGTAAATGATGAGAAAGACCCCAGTTCTGGGTATAAAATTTGTTGATTTTTTTTTTTTGTGGCAGTTTCAGACGGGTCACTGCTCATTTCAGCCCCATAGTTTGCAGATGCAGCCTATTGAAGAGGCGCCACGCGGCGAGAGAGTAGTGGGGGGCAGCTATTCACCCATCGCCATAGAAACCCAAACACTGGCTTTTAACTAAACCGGGCCAGGGGTCCTCCCAAGTACCAAGACCCTACAGAACCCAAACGGAACCCCTCTTTCTGAATAATACCCATTTGTACCCAGTTTGTCAAACACAACAAGAGCTACTGTTGCTGCCATGGTAACCTATCTGTGTAGATGACTTATTAAATGAAGTCCCTCCTACCTTCTTGAGGAGGCAACGCCAAACTCTGTCCTGAGAGCCAAGGAGAGTCAGCAACTTGAAATTGTTCTGATAGACAGCATCAAATGCCTAAGGGAGAGAGTTGTAATAGTTTCAACATGTCTTTACAAAAAGCTTGGGAAAAAAAACAAGATCTTCTTAGGAATGAGATCTAAAGCCTGTGTAGCTTTTATTTTCCATTCTATTTGTGTATCTATATATGGGTTACTGCGTAAATGTGAGTACTGTGTGAATGTGATACCTTTGTCAGGGTCACTCATCTGAAGACAAGCATCTTAGGGTTAGTTCTGTGAGTCTTGGGCCGTCTGTGGCTCTGTAAGTTAGGACTCCAGGCCCAGGACAATGAGGCTTCTGGTTTGAATCCCATGGCCTTTGAATCCCCCTTAACCCTAGCCGCTCTAGGGTCTCTCTGACCCTGCTACCTTTGGATAAAGGTCTTTCCTAAATAAATTCATGCAAATTGTGCTGTCTGCATGAGTTTAAGTGATTTTTTTTTCTTAGTGTATCTGTGTGTGCATTTGATGTGTGTGCTTTATTAGTTACTGTATTAATTGTCGGTATGACCACATATATATGGCCTGCGTTTGGATAATTTGTGTGTAAATATCCTGTATGGGTGGATGACCTGTGTTTGCTATCTGTAAGGGTAGATGAGCTGTGTGTGCTGTTCTCAACATAGCCCCTGAGGATGTAACACAGTCAGTCCCAGTAGATGTAACACTGTCAGTCCCAGTAGATGTAACACAGTCAGTCCCAGTAGATGTAACATTGTCAGTCCCAATGGATGTAACACTGTCAGTCCCAGTGGATGTAACATTGTCAGTCCCTATGTGTGTAACACTGTCAGTCCTTGTGTGTGTAACACAGTCAGTCCCAGTAGATGTAACACTGTCAGTCCCAGTGTATGTAACACTGTCAGTCCCAGTGGATGTAACATTGTCAGTCCCAATGGATGTAACACTGTCAGTCCCAGTGGATGTAACATTGTCAGTCCCTGTGTGTGTAACACTGTCAGTCCTTGTGTGTGTAACACAGCCAGTCCCAGTGGATGTAACACTGTCAGTCCCTGTGGATCTAACACAGTCTGTCCCAGTGGGTATAACACTGTCAGTCCCTGTGTGTATAACACAGTCAGTCCCAGTGGATCTAACACAGCCAGTCCCAGTGGATGTAACACTGTCAGTCCCTGTGTGTATAACACAGTCAGTCCCAGTGGATCTAACACTGCCAGTCCCAGTGGATGTAACACAGTCTGTCCCAGTGGATGTAACACTGCCAGTCCCAGTGGGTGTAACCCTAACCCTGTTCCTTTCCATTCCCAAGGCTGTGAGCAGAGATGAAGGCTCTCTGAAGTGTCACCTGCTCTCCCAGGCCATCCTATCCCCACCCCCTTCGTTGTGGGAGTGGGAGAAGAAAGCAGGAGAGAGAGGGATGGACCCAGGGTTGGGGGAGGAGGGGAGCATTGCCCCTCCTGTCCAGCCCCCCATTGTGGCTTTATGCGGTGTGTCCCCCAGCACTGGCAGAGAATGTGGAGCCTCTACTGCGGTGATGGATAGAGGCTTGTTCTGTACTCCTTCGACCCTCCCTCACTCTCCCTCTCGTTTTCTTCAAATGCCTTTGATTCTTTTTTGTCTTTTGTTTATGTTTCTCCAATAAAAGTCACATATTTTGTAGCTCTTGTTCTGCTCTGTGATTGTCTGAAAGAGTCTGTCTCTGCAGTCCCCAGCACTGCATACGGGGTTGTTATTAAATGGGTCTATCCTGTACCTGTCTATTTGGGACTGATCCACCCAGCACCAGGTCAATCAGAGACTGGTTCATCTGAAACTGGTCCATTCCTGAGTTGTTTGCTCGTCACAGACACAGTACTAAAGCAAACACACACAAGCATATCCTCGTGATCAGAATGTGTCTTCGTGATAATGGTATCGAGGGCAGGGTGTACATTTTCATCCCAGTTCTTGTGACACTGGCTTTCGTGGGTAATTACATTCAGAACAGGTCTACAGATTTGCTCTGAGAGAGATAGCTTGCTTGAATCTGTGTAGAGATACATTATTTTGGTACATTATTTTGAGTAGTGTATTTATCCACTTGTGTTTACATGTAGGGGCTAATCCTTCCATCCTCCATTAGCTCTGTGGCTACTGCCAGGGCAACAGAAATGCATTTATCCCGCTCTCCTCACTGCAGAGAAGACCTTCAATGCTTGTTGGAAATTCCCCTTCCACAGTGATTCTACTGAGCTCTGTCATCATACAGAGCATGCTCAGAATTCCAGTTGCCGCATCGCACCGCTCATGCTCAGAATTACAGTTGCCTCATCACGCTAAGCATGCTCAGTTAACTTTTATTGAGCATGCTCAGATCATTCTCTGAAACCAGTTTCTTCTTTTATACTTGTACACAATAGGTGTTGCAAAGTGATCTTACCTTGTCAGAAGCAGCATCTGATATATCCATAGGGCTTTATGCATGCAGGGCAATGGAAAGACCCACAGATACTTCTACTTCTTCAGATGTCTGTGGAAAGTCTAATGTCATCACCAAAGCTTCAAACAAAAAACACTAAAGAGTCTATTTTCATGGGCTGAATCACATATTGGGATGTTGGCTACTTGGCACACGACCAAAAGTATTGCAGTGGGTGGTGCAGATGACTTTCTGGCATACAGCTACCAGCAGCCGGGAACATACAGACAGTCCCTAGGTTATGAATGACATCCGGTCCTTAAGTCTGTATTTAAGTAAGTAGGTAAGTCAGAAAAACAATAATACAGTACATAATAGTAACAATAATAATACAGAATTAATAAAAGTAACTACATGTGCGCGTTCTTCATTATGAACCATTGTATTGAACTCAAACTTTTAAAATAATAAGCTTCATAGCAGTCCGACCGTAAGCCGGACGCTCTTAGTCTGGCGACTGCCTATACACAACAGCCTCATGAAGGCTTAACAGCCTCATGAAGGACACAGGCTGCCCAGCAGAGTCAGGTAGACCATGTAGAGTCAAGTAGGCCATGTAGAGTCAGGTAGGCCAAGTAGAGTCAGGTAGGCCATATGAAGTCAGGTAGGCCATGTAGAGTCAGGTAGGCCATATGAAGTCAGGTAGGCCATGTAGAGTCAGGTAGGCCATGTAGCACAATAACCACCCAGACAACAAGGAGATGCAAGGACAGTGTTTAGCCTCAAGCAATTAGGCTCCACAACAAATGTCAATTATGTGTTACGTGGTGCTATAACACTTTGACAGAGATTTTACCTCAGATATGTCTTTTTGCCGATATATATGATGTTTGTTATTTATTGCTATTAGTTGTTTGCTGCTCTTTTATTGAATGGTAAACAGTTCTTTGTTTCCTTGTACGGATTCCATGAAACCTTGAAGCATCACCATCCTTTAAAATGTACCCCACAGAAAACACAGCTTCAGTCGAAGGATGACAGGAGCCAGAAATGAGCCTTGGACGCAGAAATGAGCCTGACCTGCAGGAAAAAGGGCGCCTCTGTTTGTGTTTGGCTTTTTGACCTTGTAGAAAGAGAGATGTATCAGACAGGAAGGTTCGGGTGACGATGTTAGGCTCCGTCTCCTCTAGAACAGGAGTGATGGTTGTACATAAAGATTGGACTGTTTCACATCGAGGGTCCATTGAAGGTTATAGGCGTTTATAATGGCCTATTATTAGTCTGCAGTTATGTAATATTTCTGCAGCTCTTTTCCCAAGGTGGTTCAGACAGTTATACAACCATGCAGGAATGTGTTTTTGGAGCCTCATATAAAAATTGATAATATCATGTATTTATTTCTCAAACACATTTATCTAAAGAGACATACAACTGAGAAAGCAGGGCCAGCCAATTCCTGGACCGATTGAGGTTAAGGGCCTTGCTCAGGAGGCCAAAGGTAAAATCCATCTTCCACGGGATTTGAACTGCCAACCCTTTGATCACAGGCACTGTCCTAAACCACAGAGACACACATAAAAATATAGGATAAAGATGAACCGCGGAGCCCCATAAAGCCGAAAATGGCCCGGATCAGGTCACTGCAGCCCGGAAACACGGAATGTTCGCCTCATACTGTTTTTATTTAAGCATATTCAGCTATTAACCCAACCTGTGTCAATGTCAGGACTGTAAATCTCATTTTACTAAAAAATGCATAAATTCACATATTGATTTAAAAAATATCCAAAGAAGCCAGCTTCTGTGACTTTAGGAAGTGGTAAGAGATGATCATTAAGGACTTAGGTGATGTGAAAATACAGGGGGTCCTTGGGTCCTGAAACAGTTCCGTTCCTACGACAGTGACATAACCCGAATGATGGTGCAAGTCAAAACACGCCGCTTTTCTGGTAAGCGTACTGGGGGATGCCAACTCCTTCACTCATATGCCACGTTACTGCAAATTCTTCTGCCGCACGGAACTAAACTGGTTAGAATAGATTAGATAGAAATTAGATAAGACTTTATTGATCCCACACTGGGGAAATTTACTTGTTGCAACAGCCAGTAAATAAAAAGCAATAGAAAAGAAACAGACCAAAAAATACTGTAACAAATACAAGAAATAATAAAATTAATGCACACAATTACACATATTGCACAATACACATAATACATATACACATACATACAGATTGCACTGAGTGATGTAAATATGGCTGTATGCCTATGCATACAATATACATAATAGTGATATAATTTATGAACTTTAGGTGACTGAGGTGTTATAAAGTCTGATGGCAGATGGAATGAAGGACCCATGGAAGTGTTCCTTCTTGCATGTTGGGTGCAGTAGTCTGTTGCTGAAGGAGCCCACGTAGACCATAAGTACAGTGCTAACAGCGTAAGCCGAAACACTCAATGTCTCAATTTTTAAAAGTTTTTATGGGAGTGAGTCGTAAACTCGAAACATCGTACGTTGAGACGTCGTAACCTGAGGACCCCCTGTAGAGACTCCCATCCTAAAAGACACACTTTCCAACCTTGACGATATAGATGTGAAACATACCAGTGCCAAGCAGAACACAAACCTACTGGTTCTAGACCTGGGACAGGTTCTGCTGAACTCTGGAGCAGGGTGCTGAGTGAGAATTACTTATGTAAAATAAGAAGCTTAATAAGTGAGTTTAGATATTTGGTTAGTGTATGTTAATTTATATTAAACAGAAAAGCAAATAAATATAAAAATGTTAATTAAAATGTATTTTGGGCAACACAAGGACTCCCCACATGGAAAAAAAGCATGTGGTTTGTATAAGACTATCAAGCATTTTTCTTATTTCAATTATATATGTTATTATAAACATTATATATATATAATTATATATATGTTTTTTATAAGTTCACTACCAGTCAGTGTTTTATCTAGTATGACTATGGCCACATTCATACCAATAACCTCACTTGGCATGTGAGGCACTCAGGAGAAAAACCTACAGGAAAAATACAAAACTTTACATAAACTTTACATTGTACCATTCATGATAACATATGGTGTTAGTAGGAAATACATGTTTATTGCTTGTTGTTTCTTAATAATTATATTGCTTTATATTATTCTAATGAAAGACATCTATGATCTCTGCACATTCAGTTGGTATAATTAGATTAGATTTGTTGTGCTCTCAGAACATAAGTGAATGCATCAACTGTAAAAGGATGTTTCATTTTCAAAATACTCATTCTAGTTGTGTGGAACCTCTGTCCATGATTCAACTATTCTCATTCAAAGAATTATTCATAAAACCTAATACTGACAAAATATTCCTTTAATATGCTTCGTACATCAATGTAGAACTTATATGTTTAACAAAACATTCATATAGTATGTATTTTACATGAATAAAGGACATAGATGACACATGTTTAATATGGATTGTATATGAATATAGGACAGATATGTTTAATGGTACATGAATTTCACTTCAATGTGAAAATGTACATCAATAACAGACATACAGCTCTGGAAAAAATTAAGATACCATTTGTTTTTCTTTTTAATCTGCATTTTTAAATCCTGGTTTAATCCTGGTTCTGCCGGCAGACGGCTACACTGTGAGACAGGCTGCTTCCAGG
>JAODLC010000052.1:7100528-7123211 GCA_026781145.1 Hippopotamyrus pictus | reverse complement strand
AGGATATTTGGTTCCCCCCTGTTAAAACAGGTATACAGCAACTCTGGGCCTCGGTACTAATAACAATACAGTATTCATATGTAATAATGTACTTGAGTGATTTTCAGACATTTCATATACCTCTTTGCTTTAATAATAGGGGAAACGTTATTTCCTGATACACAGGGGAAACATAGGGAAACCAAATTGTACGGAACACCTGTTCACGAGGCTCCTCCCTGTGTACAGGTACACGATACAAGATTTTTCATTGTAAAATGTAACAGTATGTTTTTTCCCCATTGTTCCTTTATTCCATTATTCATGGCGCAATTATACCTTGATACATGATATTTTTTCATTATGTCATCGCTTGAGAAATGGGCTAAAAGGTCAGAATCCTTTTCATTCGAGAGTACTGTGCTGTATAATGGTCAATGTTCTTACTGTATTTAATGTTAATGTCTTACTGTGTGCATTTTATCAGTTAAACTTTACCATATGTATGTAAACGAAAATCATGTTAGATATGGCTCCTGGATGATTTGCTGTTAGTGGTTTTGGCTATCTGCGGTAGGACTTGGAACATACCAGTCATGGATATGGGGCATAACTGTAATTGACATGGACACAGTGAAGAATGTGACAGCTAAGTTGTTCAGGTGTATCACATTAGTGCTGCATTGGGGGGGGGTGAGCAGGCCACCTCTTGTGTTTCATCCTGTGTTCAGTGTGCTCACATGCTCATTTTAACATTACACTATGAGGCCAAAAGCTTTTCAATTCAGTACATTTTATTTAATGATCATTCTGCCTTCTGTACTCTGCTGTTATCTGAAAAGAGATCAATGATAAGCTACAATTCAGCCCTCATCTCCCTTTGTGTTATGTAAATATTTATTTTTTATCATTCTGAGGGAGCTTCTGGACATTATTCCATTTTCACATGCTGGTTATTAGATTTGATAATTCAGTGCAGTGTCTCGAATATCAAACGGCCTCAAGTTGTAGTGTAAAGCAAATCTAAGAGTCAAGGTGAAAGGAGTTATTCTGTCTAACTGCATCCGGTAAGCTGTGCAGGTCCCGAGCACGCGGGCCTCTACTTGGCAGACATCTTGAGCAGGTACTCCTTGTCGATCTCGAAAAGCCGCCAGCCCTCCTCGTGCGAGAGGTCGGACGCACCGCGCCGCTTGTAGAAATCGATGGACGGCTTGTTCCACTCGGCCACGATGAAGTGCATGCCGCTGCAGCGGCTTTTGACCGCCGTCTGGGGAAGGGAGCATTGTAATAACGCATTATGTAATAACGCTGCGTTATGCAATACAACAAAATGTAACAAATTTTCATCACATAATGCAATGTTATTACATCATGCACTATGTAATAGCACCGGATTATTTAATAACTCGACAAAATGTGACAAATTTATAGACTACATTACAACTTTATATAAATTTTGTTGCAACATTACCCTATTGTTATTATTGTCTTTATTATTGTCATTCCACTTGTTACATTCTGTTAAGTTATTACGTAATGCTTTGTTACAAGCATCAACAGGCTGTCAGCACCCGTGGACTCTACAATGGCCTAGCATCCTGCCCTGGGAGAGCCTCACTGTGATTAGAGGCCATGGATGAACGACAGATGGATGGAAATGTCAGACACAAACCTCACTCAGGGTCCTGAAGATCTCTGTCCCAATTCCATACCCTGAAACAAAGAGGAATGGATTCATGGTGAACTGCATGTAAGCCGAAACATAGCCCATGTATGCGCTGTGTGTATGTACTGTGTATGTACTGTGTATGTACTGTGTATGTACTGTGTATGAACTGGCATACCTCTGTACTCCTTCATCACGTAAAAGTCCTCCAGATAGAGCATCTTGCCAATCCAGGGGTCATAGGTAAAGTAGTACATGGCAAATCCAACGACCGTGTGACCTGTAAGGAAAAATGCCTGCCGTTAATTATTGGCATGTCCACTAAGGGGAAATGGTTTATGTTACAGAAACACATCACTGCTGACAGGTCCAGTTTCACTACCGGTAATTTTTTTCCATAAATAACTGTGCTTCTCTGTGTGTGGTTCACGCACCACAAGGGGTAAGATTTCACATGACAATTACCTCAGGGCAGCATTAGTCACCTACCCTCGCCAGGTTGCATTGTCATCAGAGGCGTAGGGACAGGACAGGCGATGGCCTGGGGACCCCAAGCTGGGTCGATTACACAGTACATCACAACGGCAAATCTGCTTTGTCTATTCTTTGTTTCACAGCATGGTGAAAATAAAGGAATTGTGTTTATTAAATTCTCTTTCTTGATATTATTAATTTACAGTTCACAGTAAGATAAAGGTAATAAATGTTAGCATGCCGGGGGAGGTGGAGGGTCCCATGGAGTTCTTTGCCTAGGGGCCCCAGTGTCCCTAGAATCGCCTCTGATTGTAATAATGGTAATAAATCTCAGTTTATATACTGTTTAGGTCTATATTGAGAGAAGTGGTGTATGTGCTACCAGTTCATTTAAATTTCAGTTTTATGAATATGTACTAAGGGCGGTTCCTTAGAGGCCTTTAAAAGATGGCAGGGGCGCTGCTTGAGATTGAGTAAGCATATCATATCACAGCATATATTGGGCCCCAACCCAAACCAATCCAGGTACAACTGGGCCCTTAATTTAGAATCGCCCCAACTTTCACACCATTACGGAACCCCCGAATAACTTTACCGTCTGAGCTGCGGCGATCCTCCGGCACTTCGGCCATGATGCAGTGGTAAAACGGCTGCTCCCCGAATCCATCCTGCAGCAGCTCTGCGGGAAACGGGCCAGAGAGGTTTGGTTAATAATTGGGCCGCCCGCCCGCACCAGAAGCCTGTAGAGCGGGGTTCGGACAGGTTCTGTTCATCCTAACCCTAATCCTACCTGTCTCCGTCAACACGACCTGCTCCTCCATCTCTTCGAATTTTGCAAGTTCCTGCAAAACAAAACATTTACGTAGTACAGGTTAAATATTTCACTTAATAAAAGACACGCATTTTAAATAAATGTCGTAAGCATAGCGCACATCAAGATTAAATGAATGGTGTATTCATTCACAAAGTTAGAACATTAAATAAATCATCAAAGTGCTTTATAGCCTAATCAAAATACAATAAAACTTTTTAAATTTAATTTTGGGGAAGAGCTGCGTATAAGCAGTGGATATTTGAAAAAGTCGAGTACCTTTATGAGTCGCAGTATGTCCGGTACGTCCCTGGGTTCCGCTTTCCGCAATATAAAATTGGCCATTTTCTCCTTTTACTCTTTTTCCCTTTTCTCACAAGTCCTCTGTATTTGAAAAGAAGCAGCAGGTGGTTCTTCATTCGCTTCCCAGGAGCGTCAACTCCGCAGTCAGTCTGGGATCCTGAGCCCTCAGCGAAGAGATCACATTCACACCGAGGCTCTATAGGCGCCCGATACGGATCACGCTGCTTTATCCCGGTGGCGGACCGGAACGTTTCGTAATGCTCGGAAAATCCTGTACGTCACTGGCTCCAGTCGGTGACTAACCCGCGGTGCCGCATATGGAAATACGTCCGGTCAGCGCCCCCCCTCCCGGCAAAGAAGAAATGATTGTTCATCGTTTAACATAATAGCTATAATGACGCAATACATAGGCCTATAATAAGTAACATTATTATTTAATTGAACAATAAGTACTATTATTATTATTATTATTATTATTATTATTAATAATAATAATAATAATAATAATAATAATGACATTCTAAGTGATTTCTTTGTTAATTTTGATTCATTCGTGTTTTGTACTGTTACACAGATATAAAGGGAAATTTCACAGACAGCTCCCCCATAGTACGTGCGTAGGACCAAATCCAGTCCTTATGCTCCGTAAGATTTCCATTAATATTAGTATTAAAATAAATCAAATAATTATTTTATGTTACACATAAAAGTGAATTTGCTAGTGATTTGTTACCGAGATGCATGTGGACGATAAGCATTTACTAACACGCAAGGGCATCCATCAGTATTAAGTTAATATCATTATGTAGAAAAAAATCTATGAAAGCTGTAGGTCCAGGTAAATTCTGCCAAAATAGTTTAATTCCTCCGGCAAAAAATCTGATGGTAAAATAGGCATACCTAACGGGCGATTAACTGTGATGAAACCACGGTAACCATCGACCTGCGTGGTGCTGTTCGCCCTCGCAGCCGCGGGCATTCGGTTCACAATAACACTACGCAACTTTTACTCAGATTAATTATCGATGCCTTTCTTGTTCATAATAGTTGTGTCACTTCAACGGTAAGAAATGGATCTGAAAAATATTCAACTTTTAAATTCGATAGTTTTAAGATGATAATGGAACTGGTCTTGTTAACAATTTCGATTTTTCCTCAGTGTTCTGTCGAGTTGAACTACTTCGTCGAGTTATGCTACCGTAGTGCTTATCGATAGCTCTAACCCTAACTCTTACGGTCTTACCCTAACCCTAACCCCCCAAAAAACCCTATAACCCTTACCTTAACCCTAACCCTAATTCCAAGACGGTGGAACTGCACATGCGCTGAAAGGCTCAATAGCACATCTCGATAGGTAGCTGAACTCGTCAGAACACCAGCATAGTAGTGACCTCAGTCACTGGGGATCGTACAACAAGGGTACAGATTGCTTCAGTGCAGTTCTAATACATATTTTTAAAAACTGGTACAAAATACATTCAGCATACTTTCCGGGAACACCCTGGCCAGGATCCTATACATAGCAAGGCACACGCGCGCACACCATCCACAATTTAGAAATGTAGAGATACCAGTTAGCCTCGCTACTCAACTCCGGGAAACATTCCTGTCGTCCAACTCAACTCCGGGCGGTGTTTCACTCATTCCACTCAAACTCCGGGTAGTTTTCCGTTCGTCCGCAGGGGAGGCTCAGCTGTTAAGGAGAGAAATATCCCTCATAAGTGCGGTGTTTGGGTAGTATGAGAAAGATGTTGACTATCATTTCCAACGTGCTGAGGGCAAGCACCAAGAAAAACGTGAGTATACTGCTTTACGTTACCTTGTAAATGGATGATGGAAAATGCGGTCCGAAATACGTAAATCTTACACGGACGTCGGCAAGGACAACTGCCATGTTTTGTGTCAGCCGTCCCGGGCCCCGTCCGGGGGAGTTTCGTTTGCATGTCAGCAATAAACTCATGACGTTTATATGAACTATATTACATGGGTTATAAGGTTAAAAGTCACCTTGTCATTTAGAAACGAACGGCTTCCCTTTTCCGCTGTTGTCTTCTATTGAACTCGCTGAAATCTTTCTCGTTTCCGATCATCGTGCTCGGGTGGGAAAGAGGAGTGAAATATGAAAAATTGCATATAACATGAAAGAAATTTCAGCCAAGACTCTGTACGATCATATTTTCGGTTGTCAGTTTCCGTGTTTTGTTGTGTGTTAATTGTGTGTGCAGGAATACTGCTGTCCTGCTTGAGGTTGTTACTTATACATCGAAAGAATAATGTATGCTTTTCTCCCTCTACCTTCTGGGAGACCTGTAGGGGGCACAGGCTGTGTCTGAGGTAAGTACTGGTTGGGTGGCTCCCCCAACTTTGGCTGTATCTGGATCAGTGTTTAGGAAGCCATTATTCATCAGCCTGCTCAACTGAGCTGTTCCTTCACATACTTTATTTATCTCTGGAAATGTCCCAGATCTGAATGTACCTGGAATGAAGTAAAAGAGTGACTTGGCTGCTTTCATTTGTATGGTGCCCTGAAAATGCATTGAATAAATGTACGTCCCAGTGCTGCCTATCCTCTTCCATGATACCCATGCCTCCATCCTGTTGACATTCTTGTGGTACATCCATCTTCTACTGCAGTGTTTCCCAGTCCGATCCACAGGGACCCACAACCGGTCCACATTTTTGCTTCTACCGGGAGCTCAGAGTCCTTGAGGACTGGATTGGGAAACACTGTTCTAGAGTGACTGCGGTCAGCAGGCCAGCCCCCCCCCCCCCCATCTGCTCCAAGCTTCACAGAGGCCCCAGGGTTCAGTGCTGGAGGTGGAAGCAAAGGCTTTCAAACCATAGTGTTTGTGATTCTGTATTGTGGTGACATTTATACAGCAGTAACTAGTGACGATGACAAATTTCAGATTCCCTCCTGGCCTTTGAGGGTGTGCAGTGGTGAGGAGTATCTTTGTGCCTACTGATGTGTGATGTCTTCCTAGGGTGCCAGGGTGGTGGTATCTTCTCGCTCCTATGCCGATTTCACCCCTCAAGCCTCGTTTGACATCAAGGTGAGTGTGTGTGCGCCTACATGCTTCTATACCCCCGTACTTCAGTGTTTGAGTATACCCCCGTACTTCAGTGTTTGAGTATACCCCCGTACTTCAGTGTTTGAGTATACCCACATGCCGCATCCTGTTTTTAGAGGTGCGACCTGCATCGGCTGGAGGAGGGCCCGCCCCTGCAGGCGGTTCTGACCCGGGAGGAGGGGCTCCAGTACTACCGGACCATGCAGACGATGAGGCGCATGGAGCTAAAGGCAGACCAGCTGTACAAGCAGAAGATCATCAGGGGCTTCTGTCATCTGTATGACGGCCAGGTCAGACCACAGATATGCCTGTGTTTTCACACATTTGCGTATAGGGGAATTCAAAGGTGCTCACTGCCTTTGGTCACATGACAGGAAGCATGTGCGGTGGGCATTGAAGCAGGCATCAACCCAACAGACCATCTGATCACAGCATACCGAGCCCACGGCTACACCCTCACCAGAGGGGGCACAGTGCGCGAGATTATGGCCGAGCTCACAGGTGGGCAGCTGATGGGCATGAAGCACCTAGTGAAGCTTTTCTGGTGCTGCAGGTGTCATGCTGGAGTACCTGGGTACTAGGTGACACAGTCCTGTGTTTGATTTTTACAGGGCGCAGGGGAGGCATCGCCAAGGGCAAAGGTGGATCGATGCATATGTACACAAAGAACTTCTACGGCGGGAATGGCATTGTCGGAGCTCAGGTACTGCTACCCGCTCACTGGGACTAGTGAAGTGCCCTGCAGCAGGAACAATGGCACTCATCACCTGAATCCTCCCCATTTCTGTCAGGTACCTTTGGGGGCAGGTGTGGCCTTGGCCTGTAAGTACCAGGAGCGCAATGAGCTGTGTGTCACGCTATATGGAGACGGAGCAGCCAACCAAGTAAGATCAGCTGCCTGTGGTCGTCTTGTGCGTCCGTCAGTCCAAGTTTCCAAACAATTGTATTGTCTTCATAGGGTCAAATCTTTGAGACATACAACATGGCATCTTTGTGGAAATTACCCTGCATCTTCATCTGTGAGAACAACAAGTACGGCATGGGCACCTCTGTGGAGCGAGCTGCTGCCAGCACTGACTATTACAAGAGAGGCGACTTCATCCCAGGACTCCGGGTAGGCCGGGCATATGGCTGCACATTCTGTAATCTGCACTCCCAGTACCCGGTACTTATAGAGCTGGAGATGAAATGTTTCATTTTGGTGTTCTGTCTATACTTTTCTCTTCGTAAATGTTTCCTTCCAGGTCGATGGGATGGATATCCTGTGTGTGAGGGAGGCCACCAAGTTTGCCGCGGATCATTGCAGAGCTGGAAAGGTGAGTTTTGATTGGGCTTCGCCATATAATGAGTAGGGAAGCGTGTTAGACTTGCATGGGGTTGGCTTTGAGTTTGCCCTTTAGAAAAGGTCATGAAGAATCAATAGTGAGATGATAAACCAGTAGGAGATGCAGCCCCCAGATCAGTGCCAAGCAGACTTGAGGAGGTGATCCTGTTGGTGCACCATTCCACGGTTCACATTAATTCCACATGACATTTCAGGGTCCCTTTCTCATGGAGCTGCAGACTTACCGTTACCATGGACACAGCATGAGCGACCCTGGGATCAGGTAACTGTCGACTGAGAATGCGTTACCAGCAGATTAGTACTTACTGATCACCCAGAATGCTCATTCCTTCACACGTCACCAGCATCATCGTTTGTTTTTCCTTTTCCAGTTTGTTCCTGTGTTTCTAGCATTTTCAGCGATCAAGGATTTTTATTTGTCATTGTGCAAGCGGATTACATAAATACAACAAAATATACTAGCTGCCTCTGTAATGACTTTACATTCAAATATACATGCGTATATAGTATCCGATAAATATTATACAAAATAAGACTGGAATATGTATGTGGGAATTCTCTGAGAAATATTTTCCATAAACTTCATATAGCACTGTTGTAGCACATGAACTTGACGTATACAGATATAAAGGTTTGCTTTGTAGTTTAATAAACTCAAGGTGCCATGATAATCATGCAGAAGGGTGACTGAGTCACAGCAATGTTCAGTGTTACAGGCGGTGGGTGGGATGGGACTACAGGGCTAGGTGGTGCATCATCATAGGGGGTGGGCCTGGAGGTCAGCCGGGAAACAGCTTGGGGTTAGAAGATCATCTTGAGTCTGGCTGAGCAGGCAGGTATGCTCCTATATTAATTACCTGGTGGCAAAAGACTGAGTGGATCATATCCAGGATAGGTATGGTCTGACGGGATCCTGCAGGCCCTCTGGGGGCAGCGGTGACTGTAAATGCTATCGATGTCTGGCAGCTGTAGTTCAGTGATGTGTTAGCTTGTACTGATTGTGTCGAAGGGCTTTTCAGTCAGCATCCTACCAGTATGGAGTACCAGGCTGTGATATCAGATTTCTGTCTGGTGCACCTATAGAAGTTAATCCAGAGTCTCCTTAGGAAATAAAGGTGCTGATCTACCTTAGTGATTAGAGAGGAAGAGTTCACAAGACCATAAGATGTCCTCTGTGATTTATACTCTGAGAGACCTGAAGAGAGTCTCTAATTTTAGTATGTAAAGGATTTTGTTGTGAATATAGAAGTATTGTTTCCTCTGCTGTGGAATTAACCCCACACCATCCAGGAACAGACACATCTGCGCTCTGAGTGCTATATCGTATTCCTGTCCATACCACAACCATCTTTAAATCCTAACCCTTCCCCTGACCCTCAGCTACCGCACACGTGAGGAGATCCAGGAGGTGCGCAGTAAGAGCGACCCCATCTCCATGCTGAAGGAGCGCATGCTGAGCAACAACATGACCAGCGTCGAGGAGCTCAAGGTCGCACCTCATCTCAGATTTACTTCCATAAAAGATAAACATCCAATAAATGACACTGCACTTTTTTCAGTTGGGTGCTAATGAGATACTTTGCGTGCACACAGGAGATCGATGTGGAGGTGCGCAAGGAGATTGAGGACGCGGCCCAGTTTGCCACCACTGACCCAGAGCCTCCCCTGGAGGAGCTGTGCAACCACCTCTTCTATAATAACCAGCCCTTGGAGGTCCGTGGCACACACCCATGGACCAAGCTGAAGTCCGTTAGCTAAAGTCCTTCATAGCCCAGCTGCCCTCCATTCCCCCTCCCCCCCAGTCCTCCCCCCAAGTTGTCCCTCACCTCTGTAGGTTGCTGGTTATTTAAGGAAAAGGGGAGTTTTGCGGTAGACATAATCTTGATGGCATATTTCCACTGGGAGCCCATTCCATCCTGAAGATCAGTGTGCTATGTTCTGTGCTAAGGTATGTGCAGCACAGCTCTGACTGGTCAGCTAGAGGTCATTTAGTCACTACTCAGTGTTTACAGGTGAAATCCAGTGTTTCCCAGCCCAGTCCTCAGGGACCCCTAGGTAGTCCATGTTTTTGCTCTCCTGGAGCTGAAAGAGAGCAAAAATGTGGACTGTCTGTGGCTTTGCAAGGATCTAGATTGGGAAATGGTTATGTTTGAGAAACATTTCTCTGCAGCATTAATTGGTATTGCTCATTTTTTGTTTCACAAAATGGATCAAAAATTGAGAGCTGTGGATGGAAAAGGCTTTAATGATGACTAGGTTTTCCATCAGTTTCAAATAGTGTAGTTTAAGCAGTGGAAAGTTGGCTAGATTTTATGGAAGAAAGGGGAAATTCTGTGGGAGATAAGGTTATTGTGTCCATGGCAGCCACCTGTCAACTGATCTGCATCAGATGGCAGTTTCACTGTTAGAAGTATCTCTGTCCTTTTTTTGTGCTTGTGGGAACAGAGAAACAAAGGGGATGTGTGGCGCAGCTCGTGGCCAATAAAATACTGTAACATGTGGAAACATGAATAAAGACCATATTTGTTGGAACCGTTCTACCTGTGAATCAGTGTCAGTGTGGAACTCAAACAATTTTATCATCTGCTAGAACTTTGTGGAAGATAACTAAATAAAACCAGATCTCTCCTCTTTACTAATGCTTGTTACTGCTGGTAAGATTATAGATGTTGTTAGTCTGGACTGGCTTCCCTAGTCCATCCATCTTCCCGCATCTGGTCCAGTACGGTTGTGGGCTGTTATCTTTGTTCAAAATCCTGGTGACCCTTCTCACCATATAATTCTACATTATAACTTGTAGAACTAGTTTAGGGAAGCTTCTATACTCATTAATAACCTTGGTTAGACCTATGTTATTACAATGTAACTACAGTTCTCTACCTAAGAATGGTTCCTGTCGTACATTCAGTACTCTGTCGTGCTTATGTTCATAGATATAATGTGGTGGCTTTTCTCCAAGTCTGAATATCTTAGAAATATCTTATCGGTCACAAAACCAACTAAAACTAACAAGGACCTAGCACTCTAAGCTACGGTACCGATAAAAGCACCCCTTAAAAAGGAAAATTACTCCCCCCACCAAGATAAGGCTTTTGGAAGGTAAAGCACCGAAAAGTACTCTGACATTAGGAATTATCCTGCATGAACAGCAGCCCAGTAAAATATACAAACGCGGATTGTGGATTTTATAAGCATGTCTTTTTTGCTTCTCAGAGTGCTGGTGTTTTGGGCTTACATTTTTGTTAAATCTGAATAAAATGTCATGAAGTGACTGGATTTAAAATTCTCTTGAACGTCCACTAGAGGGCACAGTATAGTTTCATCTGAGTCGCAGCTATTTTAACACAACACAGAATTAGGGCTCAATCTAGACATTCATCAGGTCTAAAGCCGCCCAATGCCTTAAAAAAAATTCTAAAAGGAAGCAGTATTAGGCTTTCCATGAAACAATAACAGCTTCACCAGTGCAGCCAAAACTGTGTGCCCTCATAACCATGTCCCTGTTAGGTTTGGTGGGATAGTGTGTGAAAACAAAGGCATCACTCTCTCCATCCTAATCTGTAAAATTCCCACGTAGGTCTATCTCTTATAGGTATTTTCAATAAAATTCAAAACAAACTATAATAATAATAATAACAACAATTTTAAAATAGTTTTATGAGCAGATGATCGGAATTAAAATTATGCACACGTAAAACATTATGTAATAATAAAGTGTGATAAAAACACAGTGTGGGATATAATTTACGGTATTAATTTAAATTGAGACCAGTTCTGTGTTTTATTATGTTCAGCCTACTTCACGTATGCGAATACAAAAAAAAATAAACTGCATTATACATTATGTGTAATTATTATAAAATAAGCACGTCAATTACGAGAGGGATGACAGTACCGGGATTCCTCTGTCCCAGCTCCTACCTGCTCCGGCCCGCAGGTCCCCACGCTCCTCCCCGGCCGTGACGCGGACTGACGCGGCTCTCAGCCTGGACGGGACGGCCAGGTAAGGCGAGGCTCGGCGCCATGTTGATAAAAAACGGAAGTGAGTAATTCTGATAGGGACTTAAAAGGCAAGAGAAGAAAGTAAAAAAACTGCTAAAGGGCACGGGAAAAGCCGTCAGGAGTGGGCTGTCATGTTTTAGGTCTTTCTCCGGGTGGCGGAGGGCGGCTCTCTAAACACACGCACTTCAGTGACAGAGTCGCCGCAGACTTCAGGATAACCGGCGACCGAGATGCCTCTGGCGCAGCTGGCGGACCCCTGGCGAAAGGCGGCCCTGGGGCCCCCGGAGGTAACGCCGGGGCGGCGGGTCCGGGAGCACTGGGACGGTTTCTGAGATGCTGCGGCGGTCCGATCCCGGACGGGACGGCCCACCGACCGCGGAGAGTAAAGTTTACCGCACGCGCTCGCGTCGCCTTCGCCCCATGACTGCTAATCGCAGCAACTGGAGCGACGCCGCCGGTCACACGGGAAGTGGCCCAAACCGCAGTCACACGGCCGGTCACAGCAAGTAACCCGAAGCCCGGTGACACGGCGAGTCCGTCACGGTTCACGAGCGGGGGCGCCGCCGGCCGCTGGGTTCGAGCTTCGGACGGGGCTCACAGACACGAAGTGACTGCTGGCTTTGGGCTGAGTCCCGCCGGGCTCCGGACGGAGCTCACATACCCATATGACTGTCGGGTTACGGGACGGTACCGGGCTAGTTTTAGTAGTTAATTCACATAACCACGGACGTCAGAGCGCTATCACGGCTATGAGCGCGGAAAGTCCCCAGCGGCGGTGGCGGCCCGGTTGGCTCGTTCCGAACCGGGGAAATTCATGTCGGTCGTTTTAGGCATTTCATCACCCTATGGGTGATGTGGGGTTAGACCGATGTCGCGGCCCCGGGCCGGCCCGGACGAAGCCAGCAGCACCGGAAACCCGCGACGTACGGACCAGCAGAACCGGAGGCGCGCGGGCCACCTCAGTATTGGCACGAGCTGCCTCTCGCGGCACTTCCGGATTGTGGGTGATAAGAAAAGGCGCGCAAGGTGGGACTTGTGCTCTCCTGTCTCCGAGGGTGCAGCCCTAAGAGTCAAAAAATGGTTTGAAATGGGTTATTAGACCTTAAAACAAAAAACAAACATACAGACAAAAAAACAGCTGTGTTGGTTCCTTTGTGTAGAAATCTCGTTCCCTACGCTTTTGTCTTATAAGCATTCGAGCGAATTGCAGCTGAAGTGAAGGGATAGGTGTTCTGCATGCTAAATCATGACGCAATATTGACTGAACATCTGTTGTCCACATCATTAGGTAAACTGCAGTAAAAAAAATGTAAGTGAAATTTTAAAGTGCCAAAATAACACATCCATATATTTGTTCTGTACATAATACTGGATGGTCACACTTGTTTCTGTGGTTATATACTGTTTGTTAATGGTCTGTGTACCCTGTGGCCCTTGAGGGGAGGGTGGGTCCTATTGTGATTAGTTCACCTGATGTTAGGTACCTTTTCTCAGGTTTTGGAGGAGTCCATGAGTGAGGAAGATGACCCCATGTGTGTAAGTCCTTTCCTGTACCATTTGGAATTTGAATGTCTCTCTCTCTCCGTTTTCACACTGAATACCTCTGTCCTCTTGCCCTCTTCCTTTCTTCCTTCTGTATTGTGTTGGACGTTGTGTGTCGCCCCACTTGCCAGTGTCAGCAGTAAGATGGGTGTTTGTGTGACCTGCGAGGGCGATGGAACGCCCTCCTCTTGTGGCACGGCAGGGAGCCAGTGACCAAGCCGCATGCCTTCCTGCCTCCTGCCCCACGGCATGTGGTGCCCTTTGGGCTCTGGGGTTTATAGGTTTGTAAATATTGTGAACGGTTGCGTGTCTCTGAGCGGAGGGCGTACAGTCTCTCCCGCAGGTTTGTGTCTCTCAGGTCGTCCACGTCATCCGTGCCATTCAGAAAAACCACGTGTCTGTCGGTCAGAGCTCATCTCCAAGGCGAGATGTCGGAGTTGGAGGTGTTAAGCTTTAAATTAGAAACAAGAGCCAGTCAGCGGAGAGGCATTCCTCCCCGTGGTGCTGTGTTTGTGTGGCTGTACGGGAGCAGAGGCATGGAGCTGTGCTGCTTTTAAAGGACCCTGTGGTGATGAATGCTGTGGGTGCAAATTAAGAAAATCTATGTGTAGTTTGCTTAAAAAAAGCTGGGTGTTTTTTTTTTTTCCCCCTGTTTCTCTTCAACCAGATTCTATAAACGTACAAGATTGGATGTGGGGGCATTAAATGATGAGGGTTAGGTGTTGGGGGGTGGCAGGGGCTAAATGTTACGGATTTGGATCCTGGGGGGTTAAAAACAGAGCTGGATGGTCTGACATGAGCTGCGGATAGAGCTCTATGACGTTAGTCACCTCCTGCACACCCACTCGGCGAAGTGCGTGAGGAGCGTCATGGCAACCACACCGAGGCTCCACAGCGTGCGCGGGAGTCGGTGGCCAAGCCGCAGGGATGGGCGATGGGGCAGCCTGGACCGCACCGGGCCCAGAACACCGGAGCTGTCGTCTCGTACGTGGAGCGATCCTTCTTGGAGTGATTACCGTTACTGGCGTCTGCGCGCTCACCGTATCTTCCTCTTCCCCAGGATGAAGGCTCGGTGAAGGAGATTAACATCACGCAGCATGTGAAGGAGGGCTGTGAGAGGGGCGACCCACAGCAGTTTGAGCTTCTCAAGGTTCTGGGCCAGGGTTCCTTTGGGAAGGTGAGGCGTGTGTGTGTGTGTGTGGTGGTCTACGGAGGAAGACGTATGCCGAACAGAGGAAGACATTGTAGGTTTGAGCAGAAGTGGGTTCTGAAGGTAGTCGTATTTTTCATTTTTGGTATTGGTTTTGTTTGTTTATGTATGGTAGACGTAGGACTGCTGCCTGTTAAATACTGTATACCAAATGTTGTGGCAAGTGAAAGCCAGCCATCCATCCGTCAGTCCACTTTCTGGTCTGCCTCTTCCTTTAGGGTCACAAAAGGTTTCCCCTGCCCTTTCTGTACTCTGACTTTAGACAGTCGACCCCCCCACATCACAGGGGTTAGGGGCATAAGCACCCTGTGATCTCTAAGAATCGTGTAAAATATTATGGTGACCTTGGCAAAGGGAAAAGAGAAATGGGAGATAAGAGGCTGCCGTAAACACGTTCGGCATTCTCCAAACCAGAACTGTACATATGTTTTATTCATTTATGAGATACTAAACCTTTTTTGTGTCGTCTACATATCACATGTCATCTGCAGCTTTCGCAAAACTCTCAAATTTCCCATTTAATATCTCCTTGCCAAAACCGCATTGGGGGAAGTGGCAATGCAGAAGAGTTGACTATTTTCTTTAATTATCCTTCTTAGTAAATGTATGGAGGGGTTGATAAGCACTTTGATCGAGTTCAAAACCTCCATATTGGCATACAAGGGAAGAGCAGTAGGCCTATCTCCCCAAATCGCAAGATATTTGTTATGCCGGAGTTCTACAAAAACAATTCCCTAGGACATTAGTCTACCCAAAAATAACATAAGTAAGCAAACAACACGAAATTGCATAATGCAGAGCGGGTGCTTTAAAAAGAGGCAGAACATAACTGGCACATCATTCAGTGCAGCTCAAACAGTTCAGTGATGAGTCCGAGGATTGGATTAGTGTCCCCTGAGCGGGGGGAGGGGGGGGTCTCGGTACGGGGTCCCGAGGCAGTGAGTGCATAAGTGGCAGCAGTGACCGAGAGCAGCCTCAAGGCGTCGCACGTCTGAATGAGCTCTGCTGAGAGGATGGGCCTCGTTACCTCGAGGCTTGGAGGACGGCGATCTTCCATCCGTCTGCACTTCCAAGGGGGCCACACCGGATTTTTCGTAAAATGTTGCTCAACCTGCCAGCCTTCTGCTTGATAGTAAGCAGTGGAAAACGTGGGAATAGGGTCAGGTGCAGCAGTGCAGCGGTAGATAAAACTCACATTTTGGATTGTATCACGTTGGGCCGTCACTATCGGTTATATCAATAATCGAATAATCTACCGATTTTTAATCTGACGATTCATCAAGTAATCGTATATGATATCTAATGTAATATAAGATTTGATATACGTTGCATTTGGCTCACACTCAGTCACATGTATGGTCAGTTTAGGCACTCCACTTATGTTGCACATTTTTGGACAGTGGAAGGAAACTGGAGAATCCATCTAAAACGTATGCGTGCACACAGGTTGTTACCCACTGTGCCACTGTACTGCCCTCAGTAGGCTGGCATGATGTGCAATGTCGGTATCAATATGGCATTTCATGCACATGCAATTGTCCCATCACAAGGATTGCGATGGTCTGCTCCGTTCAAACATCAACAAGTTGCGCTAAAACGTTTATACTCGGAGGAAACAAAACTTAGCAAGCATTGCAATTTCACTGATGGTTCCTTTTCAACATTGTTTTTTTTTTATACAGTACATAGTCTAAAGCTCACTGGCACTGCTTTTGCATAAGCTCTGCATGCGCCGTCCAAGACGATTTATAATCATTCTCATCCTTTATAGATCTTGCGGCATGATTGTGAGAAATTAAACAAGTGAAAAAGGAGAAAAGTGAACTGGTCACAAAACACTTCCACCTGATGGAAATATTTTGTATTGCATATAGACGATATTGAGCAGAAGCAAATTGTCGGCACTGCTTTGTATTTGCTGGCTCCATCCACTCATTAGACAGACACTGTTGGTAGATAATAATAATATTGGCAATATAGTTAATTTTCAACTCCGGAGTTTAAAATACCACAATATGAACCTTCAATACATTCACAAATATAGTTATAGTTACACATACCGTATTATGTAAAATGATGCTGCTAAGTGACCGGGCTAACCTTCATTTAAGCAACAACTATTTTGATATTACGTAGAAAGTAAATTAAGTGAAATAATTTAAGTCAAAGTGATTTACTCCGAGAGACTAAATGTCTCATATCTATGGCTAATCTCGCATTATTGGGCGAGTCCTTGAAACCTGAATGTCTTCTTTTAAGGTGTATTTGCATTGCAGTGCTATGGTGGTATGGTGCATGTGCTATGGTGGTATTTAAGTTTTGCTTTGCAATACTTTCAGATGGCTGCATTTTCATTCACTTTTAATCAGAGGTGCATACTGTAGTTCTGGTTCAGATTTTTTTTAATGTGAAGTGCTTCCATACAAATGCTCTCACTTTTTATATGGACCCTCATCTTCTATGCTTAGTCTTCCTTCCGCTACATTGCCAAGTACTCAGGAAGGAGAATTTCAATCGATGCTTCTTAATAATCACGTAATGGAGTTTAGTCGCACAATCGTGACAGCTCCAGTATCGTGGTTGAGTCACAGATTGGATTATTTTTTGGACCAGCAAGTAGGAAGGGGGGCAGGTGACATAATTTTGATTTTGATTTATTACTTACAGAACTTAAAGCAAGGAACTTTTAACATGCCACATTCACATGAGCACACAACTGCTTTGTCTTTTCACTGTAACACTCCATTGCAGGGATGCAAAATCTCATGCATCAGATGCGACAGTCACGCTTATGCAAAGAAGTCTTACGGCAAATCTTTTTATTCAATTATAAACCTAAAATTAGCTACGTACAAAGTGTTAGGGTAGTTTTCAAACCTTACAGACCATTTACAAGGTAATAAAAGTTTTTAAATGTGTGTGCCGACTTGACCAAAGTAGGCAACCCTGGCATTGTATGGAAAGTCCATAGAGGACATCAATCCATCATTATCATTTTCTGGCTTATCTCAAAATCACAACTTGCATGATCTCACCGTAGACAGAGTTGTATTCTCACGATCTTGAGTTATTTTCTTGATCGCAGAATAACTTTTGCTATCTCGGGTAAACAAAAAGTTATAATTAGACATGCAAACAGTGTTTGTCAGGAGAAAGAGGGAATTTGATTCCAGTAAAAAGCCCATGGCTAATGCAATTTTAAATTTATCTAAAAATCTGCAGCATTAACTAAAATTTCCCCCATGTGCACATAAGGGTGGAATTTATCCATTTTGAGGAAAAAAAAGTATCAAGCCTTCCATGCATGTCCTCTCTGCACTGAAATTTAGGAAACTTTTAAAAAGTGACAGCACCAGTGAAACTGTATTTCACACTTCTATGGTTAAACTTCGCATCTGTACGATCTGCTACACCACTAGTCAGGCATGAGACATAAGGATGTGGCCTGGTTAGGCTTCGGCGCGTGGCCTGGTTAGGTTTCGGCACGTGGCAGGCTGCACGCCTGTCTCCTGGTTACGGTGGACTATAGTTCCCTGCCCTGCCTGAATTCCACCAGCCGGTCCTTCGTTTTATTCACACCATCTTACTTCCCGTATTATTGCTACATAAGTACCAGAAGTACGATACTTGGTACATTGGAAAAGCACCCAGAGTTCATAAAAAAAGCCCAGGGATGATTAAACTGCTTGTTATTCAGCTAATGCCTGTCCAGTTTGTGCGTTTTATTGTGTGAGTGACAGACAGAAATATGCTCAATTGTATTTTATATGGCTGCTCACCTGTCTCCCATATGCAGGTGTTTCTGGTGAAGAAGATCAGAGGCCCAGATGCTGGTCAGCTATACGCCATGAAAGTGCTTAAGAAGGCCACTCTTAAAGGTAATGAGCGTGGCTCACTGCTTATCGTTTATTCAGGCCTGTTCATCCACTCTTAAAGGTAATGAGCGTGGCCCACAGCTGCTTATTGGTCACTCATCCTGCTCATCCGCTCACTTGTCGCCCAGTTTTTTCATGAATGTCACCAGAATTACACTTTAGAATGAAATATCGGAATCATACAATATATGTACAAAAGTATTGGGACACCTGGTCATCACGCCTTTTTACCCATTCATACAAGTTCTTCTACACCAGACTTACCTGACTATGTCTTTATGGATCCTGCTTTATGCACATTAAGACATTTTGCACAATGCCATGCTTCAGATTTTGTGGGAACAGTTTGGAGAAGGCCCTTTTCTGTTCCAGCATGACTGTGCCCCAGTGTGCAAAACAAGGTCCATAAAGATGTGGTTGGGTGAGTCTGGTGTGGAAGAACTTGACCGGCCCACATAGAGCCCTGACCTCAACCCCATCAAACACCTATGGGATGAACCAGAACAGAGACTGTGAGCCAGGCTTTCACGTCCAACATCAGTGCCTGACCTCACGAATGCTCTTCTGGCTGAATGGGCCAAAATTCCCACAGACACACTCCATAATCCTGTGGAAAGCCTCCCCAGAAGAGTGGCAGCTGTTATAGCTGCAATGAGGGGACCAACTCCATACTGGTGTCTATGGATTTATAATGGGATCTCATAAAAGTCCTGTGAGTGTGAGGTGTCCCAATACTTTTGTCCAAATTAGTGTATGGGTGTGCACCCAATAGTGTATGGGTGCAGTTTTCACCATCAGAGGCTTATAATCTCCTAGCGTGTTACATGTAGTGGATGAGCAGGCTCTTTCCATCAGTATAAATAGATGATGTAATAATGATGGATGATGTCACCACACCCTTGTCAACTGCCTTGAGGTGACTTGTGAAAGGTGCTATATCAAAATAACCATTTAGAAGGTAGCATCAGGGTTTTGGGCTGTTGTCTGTCTCCAGTTCTGCTGGTTTTGATCCTTCTGGGTTAAAAGTCAGTATCCCTGTCATGTGACCGGGTTAAAGGTCAGTGTCCCTGTCATGTGACCGGGTTAAAGGTCAGTGTCCCTGTCATGTGACCGGCTGAATGACCTTGCTAGGGGGTCCTCCTGTCCCGGCTTCAGTGGCCTGAGTAGTGCTGCATGGTATCACGTTGCAATTTATATTACCCTTGCAATAAAAGATATGCAAGATGAAATTCACCTAAAATAAACTATCGTGTTTCCCTTAAAATAACACAGGGTCTTATATTAATTTTTGCTCCAAAAGACACGTTAGGGCTTATTTTCAGGGGATGTCTTATTTTTCCATGTACAACAAACTATAGTACATTTACCGGCATTCATGAACAAAAATCCACATTTATTCAAAGACATCATGTCATCTTCTAACCGTATCTTTCCATGTGAACAATGTAACGGCACATTTATTCATGAACAAAAATCTACCGTGTATACATTTATTCAAATATGAAATTAATATTATTTCCCGTTTCCTGTTTACATATAATCGGACCTCATTCTAGTTACCATACAATCCATGGGACAGTGACTAAAGCTTATTTTTGGAGTAGGGCTTATATTATGATCATCCTGAAAAATCATGCTAGGGCTTATTTTCAGAGAAACGCGGTATAGCCAAGCAGAACGTTGTTATCAGAGTCGCCAAATGCGATGTGATTACAACACTGTAGAGAAGACGCTGGCTTTTCAGTACTATAGGAATGTTTACTTATGCCCACAGTTTGATAAGCAGATTAGTAGTACACCTAAAAAATTAATGAGATGTGTATTGTGATGCCCAAAAGTTAGTAATCATATATCCTTAAGTTTTACAAATTCCTCAGATGTTTAATTGCAAAAAGTATGTCACATCGCCGACGTCTTTTTACCTTTATTCACAGGATCTCCACTTTTAAAGATGTTGTGGCTGCTGATCTGTCCCTTTCTTCACCGCCACTTCAGTGCTTATCGCTTCCATGATTTACCAAAACAGGCACATGTGGTGCTTCACTAACCGAATGTAATAGACCATAAGGATACACCAAATTTATACAGATTGCTAACTTTTGGGGCGTCACAATACGCATCTCGTTAATATTTTGACATACTGCTAATCTGCAGATCAAATTGTGGGTGTGAGTAACGGCTGTATGGTACTGAAAAGCCAGCGCTCGGACAAATGTTTACGGCCATAACCTAAAGCCCTGGTTAATAATGTGTGTGTGTGTGTGTGTATGTGTGTCCTTTAGTGCGAGACCGCGTCCGGACCAAGATGGAGCGGGACATCCTGGTGGAGGTGAACCACCCCTTCATAGTCAAGCTGCACTATGGTGAGGTCTTGGGCCGGGACCTCCATGGGTCTCTTAAAGGGTGGCCATTACTGTGAGGGTCCTAATGCCTCTATGTCCCCCTCAGCATTTCAGACAGAGGGGAAACTCTACCTGATCCTCGACTTCCTGCGAGGCGGAGATCTATTCACCCGCCTGTCCAAAGAAGTAGGTACTGAGGGATGGTACTGATTCGGCACGATATGTGCGAGAGAGTGTGACGATTCAGCGGGTTTCTCCTCCTCCTGCTCCAGGTGATGTTCACTGAGGAGGACGTGAAGTTCTACCTGGCCGAACTGGCTCTGGCTCTGGACCACCTCCACAGCCTGGGCATCATCTACAGGGACCTGAAGCCTGAGAAGTGAGTCACCTCTGCTGTCAGATCAGTAATGCTGCGTCCTTCGAAGGCTTGCAGGGACTAACAGCCTCTCTGTCTCTCTGCCTCTTCAGCATCCTCCTGGATGAAGACGGCCACATTAAACTGACAGGTGAGTCCTTGGCACTTTTGGTTAGCGACATCCCTCCACTGAAGTATCATAGAATAGACTATAAAAGAAATGCATAAAACTGTGTTGCAGACTTTGGGCTGAGCAAAGAGTCCATCGACCATGAGAACAAGGCGTACTCCTTCTGTGGCACCGTGGAGTACATGGCCCCCGAGGTGGTGAACCGCAGAGGCCATACCCACAGCGCTGATTGGTGGTCCTACGGCGTGCTCATGGTAAGAGGGGCGGAGCTTATAGGGGTCACCCAGCACTGTTTCCCACAGCGCTGATTGGTGGTCCTACGGCGTGCTCATGGTAAGAGGGGCGGAGCTCATAGGGGTCACCCAGCACTGTTTCCCACAGTGCTGATTGGTGGTCCTATGGTGTGCTCATGGTAAGAGGGGCAGAGCTTATAGGGTCACCCAGCACTGCTTCAGGAATCCACTCCCATGTGGATTCTTGCTGATTGTTCTTTCTCTTCCAGTTTGAGATGCTGACTGGGACCCTGCCATTCCAGGGGAGGGACCGCAAGGAGACCATGACCATGATCCTCAAGTGGGTGTTTTTTGCTGGACACAGGAATGGCATGTGACTCTTAAGCTTGCATTGCTACTGTATTAGTCCTGGGCCGGTGCCTGCCGCGTGTTTAATGTGCGTCGCGCGAAACTGAGCTGAGGATTCGCTGAGAAACATGGTAGATTGACTAAGCATGAACAGACGCCTCACCTAGCGTCTCGCCTCAGAGCCAAGCTGGGGATGCCGCCTTTCCTGAGCCCAGAGGCACAGAGTCTCCTGCGAAACCTCTTCAAACGCAACCCTTCCAACAGACTGGGTAAGCGGGGTGCCACCTGCCTTTGAGTATAGGTACCTGCAGGCTGGAGTGGGGCGCGTGTCGAAAGGCTTGTGGGCCTGTTGACAGGAACAGTGTGGCAAACTGGGTGGAACAGCACACGTCATTTCCTTTGTGCTTCCTGGAAGCATGGCAGTAAGTGTAAACAAGCATCTTGTGCTCTCTGAACAAATATAAAACAGGTATTTAATTATAGTTGTCTATTATTAATGTTCTCCTTCTGAAATAATGGTTATTTGACGGCACTTTCGGCCAATAGAAATAATCTTTCGACGCGCCCCACCTAACTATCAATGTAACTACTACCCAGAAGCAGGGAGGGCATCTGGGTGGGACACGAGCTCTGGCTGCCTCACATAGCTGCTTTTGTAACTGAGAAGGCCTTATTTTTTATTATTATTGAAAAAAAACCACAGGTGCTGGCCCAGATGGCGTTGAGGAGATTAAGAGACACGCCTTCTTCTCCAGTGTAGATTGGAATGTAAGTGTGTGAGTAAAACACAGTACTAAACAGAGTACATTCTCAGCAGTGCTGTAAATGGAGGGTTGGACCACTGTCTTGCACAATGTGCGTGTCTGTCTATATGCCCATCTGTCTGTCTGTGTGTGTGTGTGTGTGTCTATATGCCCATCTGTGTGTGTGTGTGTCTATATGCCCATCTGTGTGTGTGTGTGTCTATATGCCCATCTGTGTGTGTGTGTGTCTATAT
>JAODLC010000052.1:7075131-7089825 GCA_026781145.1 Hippopotamyrus pictus | reverse complement strand
TTAACGGGAATTAGGCAATTGTTTCGCAGGTGGGTGTTTTTACATCGCAAACTGCGATGCGATACCGGCTATTTCGAGCCCTGAAGGTAGTGTTGATCATTCAGACACAACCTTATAGAGATCTGTAATTGTTTTAAGCGTTTGTGCTTGAGACAAAATATGCAGAAGGCATGTAAAAGTAATACATATTTGCTATATTGTGCACTGTAATAATCATATAAAGTAATATTTAACTTTAACAGTTTACTGCTCATTAGTATATCTGAGCACAATTACAAGGGCTACTGCTGTACTTAATATTACTCTGCTCTGATCAGCAATGTACTGCATAGGTCTGTATAGTTACACTAGTTTACAAAAGACAGTTTTTATTGCTAACAAAACTGCAACAAATACATTTTTTATTGAGTTACATTATATACTGTGATTTATTTTGAAAATGGTACTGAATTTCAATAGCTTTCTTCATATTGTATCAAAGTTTGAAATTTTGGTATTGTAACACTATGAACTGTGGATTTCAAAAAAGGGGTCTGTCAGCATGAAAATGCGCAGTCTCAATCCCTGCCTGATACAAAGAACATGTAACAGACCAGACAAGAAAACTTGCGTAAAGACAGAGGGTTTCATTAAGCTATATATTCTGACCAGTCAGAACTAGACTGAGAAAATATAATTAGATACTACTAGGTATGACTTAAATGACCTTGTTCCTAAAGCAATAGATTAAAAACTTCCTACTGTTACATGCATGAAGCTCCTGGGATTCTGCATAACGGAAGAACTATAATGGTCCCTAAATACCTCCCATTTGGTGAGAAAAGCCCGTCAGAGGGTGTTTTTCTTAAGTAAGCTAAAACAAACCAAACTGCCTCTGCAACTCCAGCCAAGATCTGGAGGGATCTACAGTGAGTGGTGAAAGCGACTCAGGGGACATAGGGTCTGAACTCCTAAACCTGGACAGAGTCTATGCCAGCTGACTGGAAACAAAGACTAGCAACATCATTAAGGAAACAATTTAGCCTGGACACTGTCTGCTTGTTCCGTTACCGCATGGCGAGCAGTACAAGGCAAATAAAGCATGAACAAACAGAGGGAAAATAGCTTCTACCCCAGAATCATAGCCTCCATAACCCCGCCCCCACAGTGCACCTCACTGCCGCTAGGGTTCACGGAGCCTCAGAAACAGCACTGACAGTTCCAAATTATTCCATCTATTGCAGCTACATTCATCTTAATCATCTTAATTTTAATTCACTCATTATATTACAATTATTTTGTAACTTTATTTATATGTTACCTCTCACTGTACCAATCGTATAATTACGTCTGCCTTTGCTATGCAGAATGTGTCACTCGGCTACATAAGAGCTCCCACACAATTTCATTTTATGTTTTTACAATGTGTTTATAAAGGTGTTCTACGTCTCATGACATGCAATGTTTGCCTTAATCTAATCTACGGTAAAAGTTAATGTATTACCGACGTAATACTATGGGTCGCGATCACGGAGCTGCCCCCTCCAGTGTTGCCGCTCTACTAGTGGGCTGAATGCACCGGTCCGCCGGTATCGGGTGTGGCCACCCCGTTTGTCAAACGCTGAAGAAAATTTGTCAAATTAAAACATCTACCGAAACCGGAGCACATCAGGGATCATAGGCCGAAAAATTTGGCATTTGTCTGGCTGTTTAGGGGAAAGGATGGTGGTTCGTCCCGCGCCTTTACAGACCGACCCCGGACAACTTGATCACCCGAAAAACTGCAGTTAAAATCCGGGGCATAAAGCGGCCTCAGAGCCCGCGGCAAAACGCCGCACATCTGTGGTAGCGGCCTGCCATTTCGGCCGCTGCCATCTTACCTTCGAACAAACAAACACACTGGAGTCCCTATCGCGACGCTGCGCTCCTCCTCGGCTGCAGGGCAGCAGAAGCTCTTGGGGAGACTTTAGGGGTGGAATGAAGCGGACTCCACGAACTCGCTCCGGGTGTCGTAAATCAGACTCACATTTCATCCAGGAGCACTTCACCATATCAGCGCGCTTAGCAGAACCGTGACGAACCGCTCGGCTTGCGCTCGGAGCGCGCACGGCCTCGCGGTGACGTCGATTACGTTTCGCCGCCGTATGGAGGAAGATGCGTTTCCATGACGACGCGTTTAATGAGGTAGTGTGCTGCCTGCCCATAGGCCGCTTTAACATGACGTAAAGCAATTTTAGGTTATCGTTATTTCCGGTTTACCCTAGCCGGTTTGCCATTCCGGAGCATCGAAACACTAGAAAGCTCAACGTAATAAAGGTAAAACTGAGAACAATACTTTATCGAGGAGTTCACCCAGTCTCTGGTGCATCTGCCACAAGTACCGCTGGAAGATGTTAAACGGATTGCAGGGGTATTTTCCAAACGGTCCAAATTAGACACGCAAGTCCAGCCGCACTGAATACTAATAAATTATATTCTTAATGTAATTCCTTGACACATTTTATTCTGTAATACTTACTTGGACAAGGGTGGCAAGCATAGTCATGATCCTTTGCCACTTCACCAGCGGGCAGAGCTCCCCCTCAAATGTTTTATATTTACAGTGCGGTCAGAAAAACTATATGTTGTATAGAAACTGTATTGAAAAGCAAATGCAAAATAAACATTCACTGGTCACATTGTTTATTTTTATTTATGTATTTTAGGCAAATATAATTAATGAAAAAGGAACTGTAATATTAATAAATCAGTATATATATCAGTGGAATCTAGACGGAACTGAATTCGTCAATGGGCTGATATAAACATATCCTCTAGGACAAAGTGCTGACTACACACGTAGGTGCTTCCAGGAAGAATTTTGAAAGTTGGCCCCTCATTCTTTTGATCGCCCTCACCCAAAGAGCACGAATGTTTGTTTAGCCACAGGAAAATCGTGAAAACTCAAATATGAAATTTGTTTGCTGTTAGAACAACAAGGAACACAGCAGCATCTCTTTGATGACTGTGCCATGCTTATTAGATGGGCTGCTTCTTCGAGTCAGAAGGAAAGTTGGCTGAGGTCATTGTGAAAAGGGCCTGTCATCAAAACCCACACGACACACGGAGAACCCCTGGTACTCCGGTTTCCACTTGATGTCCAAAATTCTGATTTTTAATTTACATTTTGTGCTCTGTAGATGACGTTTTAATATTTTCTAGCAAATTCTTTTTTCCTCTGCAATATGTACATTATTTTCCATATTTAGCGTACTATGTACTTCCTCTTAAACACGTTGCTGATTCGAGGTTTCTTAAACACCTATTAATCTAACTTCTAAAAACAATAATGGTCAGTATCTTTTTATTGATGCGCATTGAACAAACTCGGCTATTTAACATTGAACACTTTGTACCAAGCAGCAACTATAACATAATACAAAGATAGGCCGATGTTCCTTTTGAAAAAAACTATTTAACACAATTTCTCACATTACCGTCATGCATTTTCTCTAATATTCTAAAGAATCAATCATTTTCAAAAGCTATAAAATTTGGGATGAAGCCCCAAAAATCTACATTTATAAATATTAAACTTGGCAATTAAAATTAGATCAATATTGCAAAGGTATCATCATGTCATTATCTTATAAAAATACCCAAATTTATGTGAATGTACTCAAAACTTTGAATAGCCTATCAATTTCGCTGAACAGTCAGCCATTTAAAGCAATTCAAAAATGTCAATAAAATTACATAAATAATTCAATCAAGAAACAACTATTTTTAATCTGCAGGAGGGGAGAGTACCTTTGAAATGGCCAACCTGGTACATTTGTTATTATATGTTTTATCCCAACAAATATAGTCACCTATACCCACATATTGCCCGTGCTTGGGGTAAAAGTCGAGTACTGTGAAATTCATTTAATGAACTTTGCAAAAGCAACAGGAATGGCTCTAACAAACTTTTTTAAAGTTTTAACTGAAGAAAAATTTTATTTAAAATTTTTAACTGAAGAAGTAACGTTGTACTATCAATTTCGTTCTACTGGCCAATATCTACATAAGCTTTAAATAAAGTTTACATCGAAAAAAAATTGGGTGGATTTAAATAAAGTTTTGTTGCGGCGTCATGTGCGCATGCGTACAGTGCTACGACGGAGTGCGCCGTTTCCTGAGAGTGAAGAGAGCCGTACGCGCCGTTACTCTTCTGTTTTTACGACAATCCCACTAACATAAATACGGACCTAGATTTACTATACTACTTAAAATATGCCGAAGAATAAAGGTAATTAATGACTGCTAATTTTTCACTATCCTAAAAGGCAGGAATCGAGCTGCGTTGAACAACGTGCCCTGGGGATTGATTTTCATTTGGACTTAGCCAGTTAGCCTGCTAGCCTGACACAAGTTTGTACATTTGACAATGTCATTTTTAAATAACTTTCACCAGTTGACTTTATAGAACAGTGTGTGTGTGTTTAGGTTTGGCTGGTTGGCTAGAAGGCCTTATCATACACGGCCCGACGGATCGGGTGCCGCCCGTTTCTCTGAGCTGGCTCTGCACTTGTTATGCTTCTCATTAGAGAGACCCGTGAGTGGTTTAAGTAAACCCGCGTTGGAGTGTGGACAGGACAGTCACTAAAAGATAATAATGCTCCGACCCAAGAACAGCTGGAGTGTCGTATAAGTGAAAGCAGAAAGATTAACTCGGGAAAATAGCCTGGCATTAGTCTGCTTTACTACTGTGTGTGTGTGAGACATAGGCCGTAAGCTGCCTTGTTATTTTTAAAGGTTTTCCACTCGTCTGGTGAGTCTGAATTGGGATTGTCAGGTTTTTTCATTGCTCTTTTCCCTTCTCCATGCAGGTAAGGGAGGTAAGAACCGAAGACGTGGTAAAAACGAAAACGAGTCTGAGAAGAGAGAGCTGGTCTTCAAGGAGGATGGACAAGGTGAGGACAGCTACACCTCCTTCAGTGCATTTGCCTACACAGTGATACAGAGCAGGAGGTAATCCCGATTGTTCTGTCCCTCCTTTAGAATATGCACAGGTCATCAAGATGTTGGGTAATGGACGGCTGGAGGCCATGTGCTTTGATGGTGTGAAGAGGCTCTGTCATATCCGGGGGAAGCTAAGGAAGAAGGTGATCTGACACTTGAAGCTGCCTGTACTGGTGGACAACAAACCGCCAGCATTCACTAACGGATAAGCATTTCCTCTCAGTAGTGTTCATTTATTTGTAGAGTGCATTTTCACAACATTACATTCTCTCAAAGCACTTTACATTATCCCTGCTCGAAGCCCCCAGAGAGCAAGTCAGGGGTGACAGGGGCAAGGAAAAACTCCCTAGAAGGAAGAAACCTTGGGTGGAACCAGACTCAAAAAGTACATTCGTGAAAGTAGAGGAGACTAGAAGCAGTGCAAACGGTTAGGTGAGTGCAGTATGTAAGCTCTGTCAGCTCTGGTTATGGCAGCATAAGTTGGAGTTGTGCTGACTGTGATTATATGGCACATGCACAGTAATTACTAGGGCTTTAGATAACGGGCAAAACATTTGTCTGGACACCGGCTTTTTGGTACTATAAAGACTTTTACTTACACCCGCAATTTGGTAAGCAGATTAGTACCTCACCAAAATATTAATGAGATTTGTATTGCGACACCTAAAACTTTGTAATCTGTATAAATTAGGCATATCCATATGTTTAACAAACGTATAAGACTTTAAACTGCTAAAGTATCGCCACACCGCTGACATCTTTTTACCTTGTTTATCCTCAATATCTCTTCTTTTAAAGATGTTGTGGCTGCTGATCTGTCCCTTTCTTCACCGCCACTTCAGTGCTTATTGCTTCCATGATTTACCAAAACAGTAGCATGTGGCTTTGCACTAACCGAATTTAATAAACATAAGAATATGCTGAATTTATACAGATTACTAACTTTTGGGCGTCACAATACGCATTTCCTATTTGTTGAGCTAGATGAGCAATCAGAAAGGAGGACGTTATAATAGTCCAGCCTGGAAGTTACAAAGGCATGTATTAGTTTTTCTGCATCATTGAAGGAGAGAATCTTCTGAAGCTTGGCTATGATCCATAAATGGTATAACACAGTTATAGTAATAGTTCATATGTCGGCATCAAAACATGTATCCGATGCCTCGTTTCCACGAACGCGGAGCTGGTGCCAGGCTTTTCCCCCAAACCGGAACTGGTTTGGCGTGTTTCCACTGCAAAAAGCTGGTTCTGGGCCAGAAAATACAGCATCACAGAAAAGCTGGTCTCAGAATTTGGAACTGTAACGTCAGCAGAAGTGGCATGGCCAGTCACGTCCAAACCTTCCCCATACCCAGAAAATTCAATATATATCCAATTTAGTTTTATCTAAATATCTCCAGTGCCGGACAGTGAAACAACCTGCCAGCTTATTAGTGAAATAATGTTACGTTGCTTTTTTTATAGTCTCTAAGGACACCAAGATCTCTGAGCACTGTGTTTATCTGAACAGGAAGACCACCGAGGTTTAGACTCCCAGTCTGAGTTCAAGCAGACTTACTAGCAGCACTTCCCTCTGTGTGTTTAGCATAAGGACGTTTTTAGCCACCCAGCACCGAATGGCTCCCTGTCATCTAACCTAAATGGGATACGTCATCGGTTTTGACTGATACATATAACTGTGTATTCCACCCAGCATAACTGTGGAAACTAACACCATGATTTCTAATGACATATTAAATAAATACATATATAATGAATTAAACGCTAATGGGCCCAGCACTGATTCCTTTGGGGCTAGATTCCTTACTCTAAACATGTGGTGGTCTGTAGTATCTTATTAGTCAGTCTACTGGGTGTGGCTCAGCAGGCTAAACCTTACTCTAAACACGTGGTGGTCTGTAGTCAGTCTTATTGGTCAGTCTGCTGTGTGTGGCTCAGCAGGCTAAGCCTCTCTACCTGTGATCAGATGGCCGCTGCTTCCATCCAGGCTTCAGGCAGAACAGTCACATGTCCGTGGGCCTTTGAATGATACCCTTAACACCCAGCTTCTGGGGCATCCCATAGTGGCTGCCCTTTTGCTGTTACTCCCAAACTAACTGGCCCTTGTATGGAGAGGAAAATGGGGCAAAGACAATTTCCCCATGAGGATTAGTGAAATATCGCTATTTCATTCTAAATCCAAGACCTGTGGAAATTAACCAGAGTGGAATATTCATGGTTCTTTTTAATAAGGCAAGTTATGGGGTGCAGGGTTAGCAGACTAGGACTCTAATTTTCCAATTTGCAGGTTCTTATAGAGAATTCTCTGACCTGTGGACATAGATGTCAGTTGTGGACCATCTGTTGACTTTTGGTCATGGCTGATAATTTCTGCTAATTCCCAGAAGTTATGCCGCTCCCTGCTGACATAAGCAGCCTTCTGCATGGGATTGGCTCCAACCTAGCAGTTTCTCATTAATATATTGTCTGCTCTCTCTTTTCCAGGTTTGGATTAACACATCTGACATCATACTGGTGGGACTGAGAGATTATCAGGTAGGCCTGTGGGGGAAGCGTGGCCAGCTGCACGTACAGCCCACTGTAGCCTAGATTTAGTAACTGCTAGGACTTCATGTATGCTGGACTGCGTTTGCATATCTGCTTGACTGTATCTGTCGTCGTTAGCCTGTAGCCTTTGGGGGTGGGGTTTGAATTGAGGCTGTGTGACTAGTCTTGTCTATTGTCTCGCTTGCAGGACAACAAAGCTGATGTTATCCTGAAGTACAATGCAGATGAAGCGCGGAGTCTGAAGGCCTACGGGGAGCTTCCCGAGCACGGTGAGTCTACCTGCGCCCTGCCCGCGCAGAAGGTACACCGAGAAGATGGCGGCCTGGACTCACTGCTCCAGCCACTGAACTGGATGCAGTGGATGGCAGTTGAAGGCTGTTTGTGTGATGAAGCCGTCTCACCTGTCCCCTCGTAACCATTACTCTGTTTCTCCTTTCCAGCTAAAATTAATGAGACTGATACCTTTGGCCCCGGGGACGACGACGAAATCCAGTTTGATGATATTGGTGATGACGATGAGGATATCGATGATGTAAGTGCAGTGAGGTCGTGCTGGATGCCATGGGTTCCGCATACAGCCGCATGTGTGTGAATGGGGTGACCTCTCTCCTCCTTTTGCTTGAGTTCGTGGTGTTTGGCCGGTATAGGTGGCACTGCCCCTACTCTCTGGGCTTAACGCTCCCTACTCTCTCCTCAGATCTAAACGAGGACTGGTCCAGGAAAGGGAGGCAAACGTCCCTCCCGGGATGACCTGGACAAGATGCCCCCAGGAATTTGGGGCTGGTTTCACGTCTCTTTGTAGAAAGTGGATGTGAATGTAATTCCTGCTGAAAATGCAGCCTCCTTCATGGTTTCATTTTAATATATTTATATTTTACTTCACCCGGCATACAGCACATATACAGTAAAAACTTGGCCTCTTTTACATTTGTTAATTTTGTTTGCTGCCTTGATGCATGCCTGACCAAATTGCCCTGCTAAGTATCAAGGCCAATGGAAGGTGTTGAACACACTCTTTCATGATCTTTTTCTTTCCTTCCATCCAGTATTGTTGAATTTGGTAATGTGACTAAAGATTGATTATGCAAATAGAAATAAATGGCAAATTTGAGGCAGAGCTATAACCAACAGCTTTGTTTTTTTTTCCTGCTCAGTCGGGTGGCTTTTCGTATTTGGATGATCAACTAATTTAGTGTTTTCCCTACATGTTTTTTGCAGTTTAGATCTAGTTATTACATGATTTTTCACTCACGTGAATATTTCTTTGACCAGTTCTTCTGCCATAGACTATATATAAACTACGTAATCTGGGAAATGGTATTCCTGTATGAGCCCAGGTGAATCTACATGCACACTAGTGTGCAGCCTTTGCAGACCCAGACTGTGCTGATCTGCTGTTTTCAGTAGGTTTGTGTATTTGATATCTGCTCAGAGTTTTTCTCATACTACACATCTCTGCTAAGCTCTTTATGGATACCTTTAAATAAAGTGACTTAAAATTCTCCTGGTGTTTTTGAATTATGAAAAAATTGAAATGTTACGTGAATTTAAGGTTGGTTTATTAGAGTGCCTGAAATGTTAGAAGGAAGAGTCTGTTCTGTGCTGATTTCAGGCCCTGCGGAACAAAATGCTTGTGCATTGTTTGAACATCTAGACTTTTCTGAAATCTTAATTTTCATTGAATTTGTTTTATTCAGAGAATTTCAATGGAAATGGCAAAATCAGGGAAAGGAGACAATGTCAAATCTGTTTAATATCCTAAACAATGATTCTCGACCACTCAAATCCCCAGAAAGCTTTTAGGTGACACTGAAATCCTTGTACGTGCGGGTTCCCGAAAGCAGTCTCTCTCAGCTGACCTGTATGCTGCTATTTTAGGTTGGTTGTACATGTACCTTTTTTTTTTAAATAGCAGCTTGATTATAAAAATCCTAAGAAATTTCCAGTAGTTTTTTTTTTTTTTTGCTGCTCTTCAGTCAATTCCTGGGCAGCTTCTGTATTTCCCTCTGACAGTGCCCCCCCCCCCCGGGGGCCGAGTGCATGCAGGGGACGCCGGCGGCTCCCAGACCTTCATGACATTTTCCACAGTCAGCACACGATGTGCCTGGGTGTCCCAGAAAGGATCTATGCCTGCAGCAAGGATGCATTTAAGCCATGCTCTTCTCTGGAAAAGTCATTCAACTCTCTAGAGCTGTCCATATTTAAAAGACCTATATTTTTAACTGTCTGCCCTTGACTTGTAGCACAGTGGAATGACAAATTTCAAGAAGGCTGTATACAACAAACTGCCTGAAGTCTACTGCTGTGGCTCGACTCGGATGACAAACTTAAATTCACATTCAGAGCTTTGCTTTGATAGCACAACCCTATTGAGTTTAATTTGATCCCTTGCCCTTGATACATCGACTTTGATGAACGCTGTCTGGCTGGGGTCACAGGGGCCCTTACAGTTTGTAGTTATGCTGACATTTGGACTGGCCCTGTGGTCTGGTCTCACTACAGGACCTTTTTCGTTCATCCTATAAACTGACGCTGTTTGTCATGTTTGATCCTTTAGCGTTTTACTGTAAATGTGTCTTACTGCTGCCTTTCACCCATAGCCTCCGGGGTCAGCTCCGGACCCCCCGCAGCCCTGAATAACACAAGCGGTGACAGAAGATGGATGGGTGTGTCTTTTTTTTTTAATGACATGGTTTGAAGCTGTATTGTCACCTTGTAGGTATCCAATAGTCATCCAAAGGTGCCATGGATTTTTGCCTGTTTTATCCGCTGCTTATTTGACTTCAGTTCAGTGCTTCTTATTGTCTTAATCTTCCTCTGACTCCGAGTTTTCAGAAGCATCCTTTTTGGCATGAAATCACCTGTTTGTCTCCTGTTTCCTGTAAGTGTGTATGTGGTTGTCTCACTTCCCAGAAATTCATACTGTAAGCCCTCCGTACCCAGTTTTTTTATGGAGGGGGACCCGTTATTTTACTACATAGCTCCGTTCCTTCAAGAGACACTCCCATGCTGAATGGTGGTGCCTTTGGGGTACCGCAGTAGTCCTTCTCTGCAGCGTAGCAACTATAATATGGTCCAGGGGTGTTTTTGCAATGCACACACTTTGTTTTTTGTATACCCTCGCAGAAATACCGCTGTTAAAATAATAAGAACTGTTAATGATATGGCGGAATATGTGGTGGGATTTAGTTAGAATGAAAACAAGCACGGCTGAGGTTGGAGAGGCTGCTCTTTGGGGACCGTCATGCCCCCGGTCATCATCAGCCCAGGTCATCATCAGCCCTCGGTCGGTGATGTAATGCGAAGCGGCTGCGCGCACCGCTGCGGCGCCTCAGCTTCACCCCCCGCATCCGAGCAGACGGGATCACGCCGATAATCTGGGCCACCCATTAGTGTGTCGAATAAAAATCGCAATATAAGAGGGGAAGCTCGTATTTCATCCGACAGCCGCTCTGCTCTGATTTTGCATTTTGAGCCGCGTCCTACGATCGTAGAGGCGGACGAAGCTACACCTGCCCCCCACCCGCTGGCCCAGGATGCGACTGTTCTGAGCCGGCCTTTTCAACTGCTCTGCCCGCCTGGAGGTGACATTGCGCCCGTGCATCTCGGCAGCTGCTGGAGCCCGTGAGCATGGCGGAGAACACGGCGGATCTGCCGGGGAAGGCGCGGGGAGGTAGGTGCCGGACACCGGTGGAACGGGCTTTCGAAGGTGCTGATCTCGGGGTGGTTTATGATTACATATCATGCGTAGGGTAATAGCATGGAGAACGGCAGTGACCTTTTTCCATATTGCGGTTTTACATTAAGAAATGAGCATAAATGACCTGCTCATAACCACAGAGAGATAGGGACGCTGCACGCTGTCCTTCATAAATCTCGGGGATTGTGTTCCATATTAGTAAAAGGACAATTAAACGTGGTTAAGAACACATTTCGGGGATTGTGTCCCATCACGGGGAGCCGCACGGTTTCAGAAAAAGGACCATCTAGCCACGTTTTAACAATAAATGACGCCGCAGTCTCAGCGACTGGCTGCCTGACTCAGCTGTCTCTCGTCGTTAAGTCGTGTTTATTTGGGCAAATATTGCGGTACCTGCAGCAAAATGATTGTTAACTAAATTTGCACCTTAATTATACCTCTCATATCGGTTGTAATCCGAAACATTTTATTTGCATATTAGATGTTTTTAGAATGATTGCGCACTCAAACATAAAGGCTTCATTTGTCTATTATCTAAAGTCAAATGCTGGTTTGTATAACGCAAGCTGCCAGCAAAACTAATGACATATATGAAAAGGGCGGATTCATAAAACGCAAACGCATGTAGGCCTACATTCAATAATTGTTAATGACAGCCTTGGAATTTTTTTGTTTCCCTCAAGGGTGCAGTTCTGCATGGCCGCGAACTTTTATGCGGTCGGGTCCCTGCGCTGTAACGTAGAGGTGCTGATGCATGGACGCGATCGGCTCTTTGCCGAAGGACAGAGCGTCTCTGAGGGTGATGCGCCTTTTTGGGTGTTGCTCAATTCATTGCTATAGAGGAGAAGCCGCTGATGTGAGCAGCTCTCATATTTCTGCTCTGCAGTAAAACCACAGGCACCAGGATACAGCCAGTAATAAGGGCAAGTTTAGAGAATAGCAAGTCAGAATAGCTTGGCCTACAGTAGGTTAGTATACATCTTTCTATGATTTGCAGGCCTGTGTGGGCAGGGGATCTGGAGCTCACATTAGTGACGGATAGCAGCCCATAGACAAGGTGGCCCTGAGGAACTTCCGTCTTGATATCCTTAATGTGTATTGATCGGCAAGCAGTTGCTGATGAAGGTGGACTTCTCCACTTTCTGCATCCGCCCCATAAACCAGCCCATAATATCTCCACTCTCTATCTTCACATCAAGTCAGTCTGCACCAGCAGCCGGTAGAGGCTGCTGCAGTGACTGCTTCTGAAAGTGTGTGTGTCTCTTGTGCTTGAGGGCGATGTATACGCCCGGAGCAGAATCCCACCCTTATGAAAATTCACTATGGTTTCCTATGGTTTTTATGCAGTAACCATAGTTTTACTATGGTATCTCATGGTACTTTGGTACTACTCATAGTACTACCATGGTTTGGAAAGACCATGGTAAAACAAAACCCATGGTTTAAGATCAAGATTATACTAGGGTTTAACTGTAGCGAAACCATGATAAAACCATAGCCTTGGTTTCCATAGTTACCCAAAAAACCATGTAAACCATGGTTATTTAGTCATAGTAAAACCATGCCATGGTTAATTTTCGTAAGGGCAGGGAGTGCGAGTAGATACCTGCCAGTTTGAGTGAATGTTCGTGTTTATGTTAGTGGTGCACTGATGTGATTTTGTCTGAGAGCAGTAACCAATGTATTTGTCTAATATTACCGATACCAATAACCTCTGAGCTCTACAAATCTGTAGTGAAACTGATCTCGATGATGTTACTATGATCCTGTGAATGTGTATAGCAACCACATCATATGTTAGCAGTAAGACATCAACGCAACTTGGGAGACCATAGCGTGGTTCAAAGATCTGAATGAGCAGACAAAATCCTCGTGGTAAACTACGGAAAATGGCTGATCGTCAAATGCAATCCTCTGAATTATTTTAGTAGTTACACCTTTAGCGCCGGTGCTGCCAACTTTAAATATTGACTGAAGTCTATATATTAGCTAATATCAGCCATGATTTACACATCGGACTGATACCGGGATCCTGATTTTTAACCAACATGGGCTGCTACCGATATTTTTCGTTTCGTATCTTTCGTTCAGGGGTTCCCAAAGTGGCAAAATCTACGGAGGGGCACCCCTCTCTGGTGGGCAAAATGGGGGGCGTGAGACTTCTTTGTGTGAGTGTGTGATGTGGCTGACAGGAATCAGAAGTGAAATAACTGGGAAAGATGATTCCTTATTCTTGATTTAAGACTGTTAGCTCTTTCCCAAGGTAAGACAGGTGCACCCCTGTGTGGACGGGGGTCTCCCATCTTGCTGTCGTTCCCGTTCCTCTTGTTCTGCTGTGTCACTCTGGACTGGATCCAGTGGCTCTTTGCAGACTTTCGCAGTGGGTGTGTGTTCAGTCCGCTCTGCTTCTGAAGCTGCCCCCCTTCTGTGCTGTTTGTTTGTGTGGATCAGCGCTCTCTCATTGATGCAAGATGGTGATTAAAATAATGAAACACCATAGGGCTGCAATGCTCAAGGAAGCAGGACTTGTAACTGCCTACTTGTGCGCTGTGATGTATGACTGGGTGAAGCACCTGAACTTCTTGCGAAAAACGTGCAGGAAAAAAATATGGGAACTGTAAACTGAAGGGTATGAGATATACTGAGCACCTAAACTGTTAAGGGGAAATATTCTTAAAAAGTGCTTTATCAGTAATTATTATTAGCAGAATGCATAACCAGGTCTGTTTCCCTGTCAAATACGTTCCTTTGGGCCAGCAGATGCGATGACCCCGGCTTCTGTTTCTGAGAGGAGACCGTCAGCCAACGGGAACCCCTCCCCTGTCCGTCTGCTGGCCAATCCGGGAAGTCCTGGAGGGAAATGTAAGCACCCCCTAGTGGTGAGATTTATGGGGCTTAGGGAATGTTCTATTTCTCCAAGCATGCAGTACGTTCCCTTAACAACACATGGCAGAGTGACAGCATAACTCGCTTGTGGGAGTTTTACTTACACAAAAATGTTCTGAGGGCAGAAGGAAAAATGATAGTAGATGGTAGTCTGCTTCCAGCCATAGAGGGCGCTGTGCTTCCACGCAGTATATGATCAGCAAACCGGCACCTCATGTAAATTCTTTCACAGGGGAAGAAAGGAGAGTTCCGGTCAACGGCCACGCCTCGCCTATTCGTCTGGCAGCTAATCCCAGCAGCCCGGCAGGTAAACAATGTAAGTGGCACTCCCACAGTGTGAGCGCACGGTGTGAGGGCACGGCGTCCGGCTCCGGGGGAGCCCAGCTTGCTCCGCAGACACAGCCGTGTGTTTGCACTTCCTCAGACGCAGATGGGTACCTGAGGACGGATGACAGGATGCGCCTTGCCAAAGAGCGGCGGGAGGAGAGGGAGCGGAGCCTAGGTGAGACTCGTGTATCATGTGACCTGGGGCTCTACACACCCCTGCACACGGTGCTACTTCATCATGTGACCTGGGGCTCTACACACCCCTGCACACG
>JAODLC010000052.1:7048603-7075031 GCA_026781145.1 Hippopotamyrus pictus | reverse complement strand
GTGCTACTTCATCATGTGACCTGGGGCTCTGCACGCCCCTAAGCATGGTGCTACTTCATCATGTGACCTGGGGCTCTAGACACCCCGGCACACGGTGCTACTTCATCATGTGACCTGGGGCTCTGCACGCCCCTAAGTATGGTGCTACTTCATCATGTGACCTGGGGCTCTGCACGCCCCTAAGCATGGTGCTACTTCATCATGTGACCTGGGGCTCTTTACACCCCTGCAGAGAATGTTCTTCACCCCTGTGGCTTCATGAAGCCTGTGTCCCCAACCCAGCAATCCCAGTCACTCACCCTGGGTCAGGGTTGTGGTCCAGTGTTAATTTTGTTGACGAAAAATTTTCTTCATAGATATCATCAATGACCTTGATTTTCAGACTAAAAAGAGACGATAAATAAATAAAAATGATTTTGTGACGCCTAAGAATATGACGAAGAGTATTGACAAATAAACACGAGACAAAAATGTTTTTCATAGACGAGATCCAGTCAGAACTAATGTAAGGCAGGGATCAGTTAGAGAAAATTTCTTGAAGCAAAGGTTCGGGAGATCACAATGTCTTTACTATTTAGTTGGATATATTTTTAAGTAGCCTGTTAGTTGTAACAACATCTACTAAATAAAGGCAGGGCTACATTTGAAAATAAGACAAAATAAATAAAATGTGAAAATTGTGCATGTTTAAATAAGGTGCTTAACTTAAGCCGTAAAACCCTAATACAGTCGTGTCTATGTCATATATCTTAGTGTTCATGGATTTAAGTATTGGTTTCGATAATACCGCACCGGTAATAAAATTAAAGTCTCGTTTTAATATAAATACATACAAACTTATCACTTTAATCGCTGTTAGAGTAGGATATGGACGGTCTTATTATTTCGAAAAGATATAAAATGTGACGTGTTTTTCTCATATTTGTTTTATATTTGTCAGAGTAACAACACAAACGAAATGACGAGCCGTTTCAGGCGAAAATGGCGCATTTTACTTTTCATTTCAAATAAAACGCGGGGTTGCCAACTTCGGCCTGCTGGCTGGAGTGAGATTTTCAGTTTGAGTTGTCTGCACACATGTAACAGTTCTTGCCTTGTAAATAGTCTGCTTTTGTATTTAACCGTGTAAATGCACCTTTGACGTAGCTAATTTTTGGTTTTATAATGGGATAATATAGATTTGCCGTAAGATTTCCAGTGTGAGTCTGAAAGCTTGAGTGTCATGCCAGATGCTTGAGATTTGGCAGCCATGCAAACGTACATTTTTTGTTTCACCTGAGTTGATTTATATAACAATATTTAAATAACTTTATACAGTTGTTAAAAAGCGGAAACTTAAATGGACATGAAATCACCAATAAACTACGTCTACAAATATTTATTTTAATATTTCTATTTTAATATTCAGAGAGAGCAGGCCTGGTGACATTATAGCCTATGCATATTTTATTTCTGCACTAATGGCACTATTGATTTTACAGTACTCAGTTTCCGGGTAAATAAACACAAGTTTGTGTTTCAAGTAAGATTGAAATCTGTGTCTTTGTGTACTGCACAGTCAGACCTTAACACCATCCCTTAACATTGGTTTCATTTCATCTTGCTGAACATAATTGACTGTCTGACATCAAAGGGACACTTTAAACATTACACTTTGCACTTTTAATTTTAGTCGACTAAATCAACTTTAATTTTAGTCGACAGTAATTTTATGATATTTAGTCAACTAAAACTAGATGACTAAATTATGACTGAAACTAAATTAAATTTTAGTCAAAAGACTGACTAAGACTAAATAAAAATTTGCTGTCAAAATTAACACTGTTGTGGTCAGGCTTAGGGTAACGGTCAGGGTTACGGTCATAGTTACGGTCAGGGTTACGGTCATAGTTACGGTCAGGGTTACAGTCATAGTTACGGTCAGGGTTACGGTCAGGGTAACGGTCAGGGTTACGGTCAGGGTAACGGTCAGGGTTACGGTCAGGGTTACGGTCAGAGTAATGGTCATGGTTACGGTCAGAGTAACGGCGGTCCCTATGGCTCGCTGTAGCTGCACGGGAACAGGCCATCCGCGAGAAGGAGCGCAGGGCCCAGCTGCAGTATGAGCGGACGGTGGAGGAGCGCTGGAGGCGCCTGGAGGAGCAGAGGCAGAAGGAGGAGCTGCGCCGCGCCGCCGTCGAGGAGAAGAGGAGGCAGCGGCTGGAGGAAGAAAAGGTCAGACGTCATTTTGCCCCGCATCTCCCGCCCTGACCTGCAAGGGGCGTCACAGACAGCGGCCTGGTGACACTTGTCTCTCTGCCGACCGTGACGCGGTGCACAGGAGAGGCTGGAGGCCCTGATGAGGAGGTCGCTGGAGCGCAGCTTGCAGCTGGAGCAGAGGCCCAAGCGCTGGGTCTGGGGCAGGGAGGGTGAGTCAGAGTCACGCCTGGGATAGGGGGTGGGGCTTTCGCGCCGCTGGGTTGGGGAATGCAGTCCATCGCGATGGCTGCTGTCCCAGGGCATGCTGGGTAACATTCAAGTGATGGACTGCGTGGTTTACATTTCTGTAGGGGCACGTATTTTTATTATCTCTTATGTTTTGTATAACTAGTTACGTCTTCCTGAATTTTTTGCGGCCACAAGCTAGTGTGTGTTTGCGCTCTGTGACCGAACGACTTTTTGAGTGAGATTGTGGGCCTGGGTCTGTGTGTGACTGTCCGTTATTGGTTGTTAATGTATGTGTGACAGCATAGATACATGCTATATGTGTGCGTGAGTGGTCAGCGCAGTGAGCGCTGCTCCGCCTGATCCTGGATCAGAGCTTGGTGGCATATCTGAATCTGTCTGCTTGGGTCAGTACAGTGAGTGCCACTCTGCCTGATCCTGGATCAGTGCTTGGTGGCCTCTCTGAATCTGTCTGCTCGGGTCAGCACAGTGAGTGCTGCTCCCCTTGATCCTGGATCAGTGCTCAGTGGCCTGTCTGAATCTGTCCGCTCGGGTCAGCACAGTGAGTGCTGCTCTGCCTGATCCTAGATCAGTACCTGGTGGTCTGTCTGAATCTGTCTGCTCCAGTCAGCACAATAAGCACTGCTCTGCCTGATCCTGGATCTGTGCTGTAACAACCTCTCTTACAATCATCTGCCCCGCTGGCTGGTCACAGGTGCCCAGTCCTGCTTGTAATGCTCTCCTCTCTTTGCTCCGCCCTGCTCTGACCCTGCCTGCTGCCCAGGTGACTGTGAGAATTCCCCGCCCCCTCTCTCCGCTGCCTCCGCCCACCCCTCCGAGCTCGCCGCCCCCTCACCTGCTGTCAGCGAATTCAGCCACGGTACTGAGCTCCTGCCATTCTTTGTGTGCCATGGCCCCACCCACCCTCATGCCATGGCCCCACCCACCTTCATGTCATGGCTCCGCCCACCTTCATGCCATGGTGTCGCCCACCTTCATGAAATGGGACCTGTTTCATTGCTAGTGTGTCTGGGTTCCCAGCCTAAGCTGCTTTCTTCTAGGACGTGCAGGATTCATCTGGCTGGGAACCATTTTCTTTATTGTCCTCAGATTTCACAGATTTTCAGCTTGCATGTGTCTTGGCTGTAGGTCAAGTTGCAGATTTGCAAGAGGACAGTGTGTGACAGATTGTGACAGCATGTGAGACAGAGTGAGGCAGAGTGTGACAGTGTTTGACAGGGTGTGGCAGCATGCGACAGGGTGATACAGGGTTAGATAGGGTGTGACAGAATGTGACAGTGACATGGTTTGACAGTACGTGACAGGGTGAGACTGGGTGTGACAGGGTGTGAAAGTGAGAGACGAGATGAGACATGGTGAGACAGGCTGTTGACAATGTGAGACTGGGTGTAACAGGGTGTGACAGCGTGTGACCAGGTGTGACAGCATGTTATAGGATGTGACACGGTGCGTCAGCTTGAGGCAGGATGTGACAGGGTATGATGGTGTGAGACAGAGTGTGACAGCATGTTATAGGATGTGACACGGTGCGTCAGCTTGAGGCAGGATGTGACAGGGTATGATGGTGTGAGACAGAGTGTGACGGGCTGTGAAAGTATGAGCGGTCGTGTAACAGCATGAGACATGGTGTGACAGTGTGAGACAAGTAGTGACAACGTGCTCCACGTTTTCAGTGACATGTCTGTTCACCATTTCATTGGTCATTTCGTTCTTTTTCTTTTTCATCTCTTCATCCCTCTAACCACTTCCTCCTCTTTCTTCCCCTGAGGATGGTGGGAACACGGGGTTTGGTGCCCAGTGCTGCATCAGACAAAATGAGCTGCCCTGTGTTCACAGCTTTTAGCAGATCGTATTATAAGAGTAAATTAAAGAAAATATAAACAAAAATAAACAAATAAAAACAAGCGACAACTTTGATATACAATATCAATATACAGTTTCAAGCTGAATAGTAAACGAAAGTGCAGCAGTGCAAACGTATTTTCTTTAAAATTGAAAAATAATAATAGAATTAAAACAATTTATAATGAAGAAAAAAATAATAGAATTAATAAAGAAATCTTTATATATATATAACAGAGGGTAACACCTCCTATTGCAGGATGACTCTGCAGTGCTAAATTCTGAAGTAAAACCCAGAAGCTTCATATAAAAAAACATAAAAAGATTTCCAGGTTATATTTGAGGATAGGAAGCCTCTCTGCTCTAAACTTTGTTCACCTGTGCCTGGCATGGATTTAATTTTGTCTGATCCCCATAGCTTCCCCAGTATGAAATTCCCATCATGCATCTCTCTACAGCAGCTGACTATGTGTCGGCATCCACCACGACCTTGTCCCCATCCTTGGGCCCAATCATCTGCAAGCGCCTTTCATCCTCTACTGTGGCTGTTAGCCACACTGAAAAGAGAGGCAAGTGTGCCTGTGTGTGTCTGCATGTGTGAGTGTGTGTATCAGTGTGTGAGTCAGAACCTCTCAGAGGTATCAGAACCTCGCAAGGGTAATAGAACCCCCACAGCAGTAACATTCCAGTCACTTTTGGTCTTTAAGACCCAGGGCAGGTGTGGGCTCTCCCCCATCCCTCTAAATGCTGGGCACAGTTAATATCCACATTGTGACTTTTCTTCGCATCTTCTTCCTTTTTCATCTCACATTCAGTTTTTGTCCTTTCTTATCCCCTTTATTAAGCTGATAAATGGACTTATGTAATGCATGCGAGCACATGAGCAATCATGAAAAACAAGAGTACCCATGAGTAACCAGCAGTACTCACAAGTAACCATGAATAATATGAGTATCTGTGAGTAAGCAGCAGCACTCATAATTAACCATAAATAAGAAGAGTACCCATGCATAACCAGCAATACTCATAAGTAACCATAAATAACAAGAGTACCCAGGAGTAACCAGCAGTACTTATAAGTAACCACGTGTAACAAGAGTACTCTTGAGTAACCAGCAGTACAAATAAGCAACTACGAGAATCAAGAGTATCCATGCATAACTGTGAATAACCATCTTCATGGTTCATACCTTTGAGCTGGGAGCAGTCCACAGCCTCACCCGCCTCTCTCTGCTGCTCCTATGGGCTCTGACCTTTCACCTTTGATACGCTCGTAAATATTCTGCATTTGTGTTTGTCTTTGTGCAGTGCCAGCCAGCCCCCACCGGTCCCCCTACCGTGGGTCCCCAAGCCGAGCAGACCGGCGCAAGGCCACATCGGCTTCTGCGGAGGACGGAGGAGGGGGGGTGGCAGCAGTGCCTGGCACCCCCAAGGTGCAAATCAGCTTATTCTTAAAGGCCTACTGTTCAGTCCTGAATGGCGTCACACATCTCTCTACATAATTCCATACGATCTTACATTGTATTTACAGGTGTTACACAGTTCGTATATATTATGCATGAAAAAGCCGTTCTTCGCAATGTCATACATCATGCCTCTACTTAAACTACAATTTCGCAGCACTATGTGGTGTTACAGCAGTTTTTAGAATAAAATAGTGTTACACCAGCACCACGCAGAGATTTAGAGTGTTACTACAGTATCACATAACCCAGCAGGGTTATGACATTATGTAATAACGAGTGCTGCCCCCTTCAGGCCGTGTCTCAGAGCCCTGCTCTGTTCTCACGCCGTCTCAGTCTGCTCTATGTCAGCATCGTCACTGTCTGGGGTTGCGGTACGCCGCTCTCCACACACTCTGCTAAACGCATCTATCCACTTTGGTGTCAGAAGCTGCACAGGGATCAGCGAACGGCCTCCCCACTCACTGGCTCCCCCCGGAGGCGGCCCGAATCCCCTGCCACACCGAACAGGCGGCCTGCCTCTCCAGCAGCCAGCAAGTGAGTGTGTGTCTCTGTCTAGGTGTTTGTGAGTGTGTGTGAGTGTATCTGTGAACGTCTCTGTGCGGCTGTGCACGTGTGTGTCTGGTTGTGAGTTTGTGCTTGTCTGTGAGTGTGTGTGCTTGAATCCCCTCTCTAACATGCAGCTGAGATATTCCTCACAGCGACCATGTGTATAGTAGCTCTGTTACACTGTAAACTTGCCTCTGAATGCATGGCTGCCTTTGCAGCATGTCTCACGTTCTCTGTACCTCCAGGTCGTTGTTAAAGGGCTGCCCCCTGTCGCCACGGAAACACAACAGCCCCAAGGAGCAGGACCGCACCCAGGACCCCCAAGCAGAAGGCTTCAGATATCAAAACATTGAATCTCCCAACAGGAAACCAGTAAACACTGACTCTCCCAGCAGGAAACCAGTACACACTGACTCTCCCAGCCATAAGCTTGTAAACACTGACTCTCCCAGTAAGAAACCAGTAAATATTGAGTATCACAATAATAAACCAATGAATACTGACTCACATAACGTGAAACCAGTAAACATTGACTCTCCCAGTAAGAAACCAGTAAATACTGAGTCCCCTAATAACAAACCGTTAATGACTCACATTCCTCATAAGGGAACATCATGGTGTGACACAGCAGAAATGAATTCTTTTAAGCCGGAGGCTCCACAGAGGAAGCTGTCTAACCCTGAAAGCCCAGCAAAGAGGCCGGCCTGTGAGCTGCCCTCCTGTGAGCTGCCCTCCTGTGAGCGTGGAGCTGGTGAGAGGCTGCCTCCGCCCCTGGCCGCTCGCTGTGCACCTCAGCTGCCGTCTGCTAATCCATCATGGTGTTTCTCTCTGACATCAGAACGGCTTCCAGCGTCACCAACAGCAAAGTCTGCCGCACGGAGCACAGATGCCGAAGAAGCCTCCAGATTGCTGGGGGAACGGAGGCGTCAAGCACGTCTGCAGAAGGAACAGGAGGAGAGGTGTGTGTGACCGGCTGTGAGTGTGTGATTGGCTGTGAGAGTGTGCGACTGGCTGTGATTGTGTGTCCAGCCGTGATTGTGTGTGACGGGCTGTGAGTGAGTGAGTGACTGACTGTGGCTGTTGTGATCGACTGTGAGTGAGTGACTGACTGTGAGTGAGTGACTGACTGTGGCTGTTGTGACCGACTGTGAGTGAGTGACTGACTGTGAGTGAGTGACCGGCTGTGAGTGTGTATGGCGTGTGTATAGCCAACTAGTACCAACACACACCTCTTCTGTCTTACAGGTTGAAGATGGAGGAAGCATTGAAGAAACAGGAGGAGGCACAGAAAGAGGAGGTGGAGAAGCAGAAGAGGGAGCAGGAGTGCAGAGGCAGGGAGGACAGACAGCAACAGCAGAGGGCGCTCCAGGACAGGGAACTGCACACTCACATTCATGGAGAGGTCTGAGGCCCTGTGATATTATGGTGGTTTTGTTGAATGCAGCAGGGAGGTCACACTGCTGCTGTAACCTGCTCCTTCACAGTGGGAGGAGGCCCAGAAGGAGGCGGAGCACCAGCGGCAGGAGCGGGAGACGGTGAAAATGCAGGAGGAGCAGGAGAGATTGCAGAGGAGGAAGGTGCTGCACTGAGCATGTTACCCTGAAAGCATCAGCACTGCACTGAGCTTGTTACCCTGAAAGCGTCATCACTGCACTGAGCATGTCACCCTGAAAGCGTCAGCACTGCACTGCACTGCAGGCAGCTCTTACTAAGTCGCCTTCTTTAATGTAGCAAGTCGAAGGCACCGCGTGAAAATGCGGCTTTCAAAAAAGTTTGTGTCACAGGTGACGGCCACTGGTGTGCAAGTCAGGCGATGGGGGATCTGTCTGCTGCTTCCGCTGTGTGCAGTCAGGCCACATAGAGCAGAATCTCAACATCCACTGCAGACAGTTACTCATTTTAGTGGGCGAATCTCAAAACTAAGAACGCAAAAACCGTACTTGTGGTCTTGGTAAGAACGGTCTTGCTAACTTGCTGTTCAAGAACAAACTCGGAGTGCAATGAGGATTGGTCTCGTCCGGCGAGGATGCAACTGACGTATCTTTGATATTTGGGGCAAGATCAACATTCGGAGATTTTTACATTCCTCTGCACCTGTGTCCTTAGTATTGGAACTGGTTTTCAGCAATGGAAGATGACGTAAAACGGGTACACAAGAACACAAGTATGGTGAAGCATGCAAATGATGTTTGACACTGAGAACCTTTCCATCTTTCCTTAGAGGGTTGAGGAGATCATGAAGAGGACCAGGAAGCCCGACGCTGACATGAAGGTGACAGATTCACTTTGGCTGCTGGTCATTATGTCTCTGCTTCCTGCTGCTGATGATGACTGAGAATCCCTGGTTTTGTGCTCTTTTGTATTAAACAGAAAGAAGAATTACCTCCGCTACCAGTGCCTGCAGGTACCAGCACCATGATCAGCTGTGGAGCTTTGGCATCGCCCTGAAGACAGCAGCCAGATCAGTCGAGACGTCGTCATGACAACAGTCACTCTGCAGGGTCACATGTCACACTCAGCTGACACGTGTCACACTGCTGCAGCACTGTTTCACTGTGGCGTTACTTTCATATGCCGCAAATGTCGCGCCTTTGCTTGTTTTTAAAAGCATTCCACAAAATGGACCCTAGATGTGATTGTGACCCCATACAGGTGGACCTGAGCAGCTCAGTTATTACTGTGATGTTGGACCTATAACATGCCCTTTAAGGAACCTCTTTCTCAGCAGAACATGGTTCTGACTTTTGCACCTGTTTGTGCTCTGTAGAGGGACGACATGCAACGATGCTGGTGGAATCACTGGTGAACAAAAAAGTGGATGGACAGAAGAGGGGGCAGCCACCTGGACAAGCGAAGGTGGAGATGAAACAGCAGTTGAAGGAGGAGGGGCCTGGGCAGGAGAAGATGGAGGTGAACGGGCAGCTGAAGCAGCAGGGGCCTGGACAGATTAAGGTGGAGGTGAAGGAGCAGGGGCTTAGACAGATGAAGATGGAGGTGAATGGGCGGCTGAAGGAGCAGGGGCCTGGACAGATGAAGGTGGAGGTGAACGGGCAGCTGAAGGAGCAGGGGCCTAGACAGATGAAGGTGGAGGTAAAGGAGCAGGGACCTGGACAGATGAAGGTGGAGGTGAAAGAGCAAGGGCCTGGACAGATGAAGGTGGAGGTGAAAGAGCAAGGGCCTGGACAGATGAAGGTGGAGGTGAATGGGCAGCTGAAGGAGCAGGGGCCTGGACAGATGAAGGTGGAGGTGAAGGAGAAGTTGAAGGAGCAGGGACCTGAACAGATGAAGGTGGAGGTGAAGGAACAAGGGCCTGGACAGATGAAGGTGGAGATGAACGGGCAGCTGAAGGAGCAAGGGCCTGGACAGATGAAGGTGGAGCTGAAGGAGCAAGGGCCTGGACAGATGAAGGTGGAGGTGAAGGAGAAGTTAAAGGAGCAGGGACCTGGACAGATGAAGGTGGAGCTAAAGGAGCAAGGGCCTGGACAGATGAAGATGGAGGTGAACAGGCAGCTGAAGGGGCAGGGGCCTGGACAGATGAAGGTGGAGGTAAAGGAGAAGTTGAAAGAACAGGAACCTGGACGGATGAAGGTGGAGGTGAAGGAGCAAGGACCTGGACAGATGAAGATGGAGGTGAACGGGCAGCTGAAGGGGCAGGGGCCTGGACAGATGAAGGTGGAGGTAAAGGAGAAGTTGAAAGAACAGGAACCTGGACGGATGAAGGTGGAGGTGAAGGAGCAAGGGCCTGGACTGATGAAGATGGAGGTGAACGGGCAGCTGAAGGGGCAGGGGCCTGGACAGCTGAAGGTGGAGGTGAAGGAGAAGTTGAAAGAACATGAACCTGGACGGATGAAGGTGGAGGTGAAGGAGCAGGTTAAAAAAGATCCACTGAAGCCCAGAACAGTGGTCAGTATGGAGATCAAACCCAATGGCTCTCACGTCAACACGCCACTCATCAACCTGGATCCACTGGAGATGAAGGATGGGTCTCCAGCGTCCGTAGATGAGGTGCAGCCTATGGAGGTCAGGTGAGAATCCGCTTCCGGTGATGACAGCCCTACCACCATTAGACTGTACAGAAGCTGTTCTACTCTGTCTATACTGTAACTTCTTCCTTTGGCAGCCCAGTCTCCAAGGAGGAGCTGATCTCCATCCCACGATTTTCACCGGTCAGTGATGCTCATCACAGCAGCATAAGCAACAGCCGAGCCCTGGAGGACCTGCTGGACCTGACGGGACAGGTGGCCTACCCCAAGCATTCACCCAGCACCAGCCTGGGAGACTGCAACAAGAACCTGATCGAAGGCTTCAGTCCCTGCTCTGACAAACAGCTGATCCAGAGCCTGAGCTCGCCTGCTGATAAGCTCAATGCGCAGTAAGCAGGTGGTGAGCCGCACGCGCATGCGACCGCAGCGCGCGTCAGACCCGCGCAGCAGACCCGCGCAGCAGTGCGCTCACCCGTCCTCTTCGTTCGCAGTGGTCCTGCCTTCCTCGCTGCTGCAGTTCCTGGATCTGCCACCAGGCTGCGTGTGAAACCTCGGAAAGGAGAAACAGACGGATGCTTCCCAGGCCGATGACGGTCCGGTCCCCCTCCTCAGCAAGCTGTACATGTAGTGGTCATGCAGATACAAGCCTGGGTCCTGCCCCTCCTCCCTCATTCCTGTGAAATACTAGAACTCAGGAGCGATAGCCATTATTGCAGGGTTGTTTTTCGGATTGAACGGCTGTTTTCCGTGTGGGTGGCGCCTGAGGGGGGTGCGATCGCCGCAGACCTGGGCACGTGCCACGTGAGTGTTAGCCAATCAGCACGCTGACACCCCCCGTCAGGTACACTTAGCTTCTGTTCCCCCAGTCAGTAACATGCTACTTTAAATATGCTGAAAATACAAATTTTTCCTGAAGAAAATGCCCTAACAGACAATGACTAGTTGAGAAGAACATATCAGAAGTTTGCTTCTGCCAAATTCCTTTTGGGATGCAGGCTGTTTTTCTGGCTTGACTGTAATTGACTGTATTGTAGTGTAAGGTTTGCGGCTTCCCATAAAAATATTCTACCCATTCAGAACCTACCAGACATGGGTGCCATTCAAGAGGTACCTGATCACCAGGTCTATTAACTTCATAAACCTACCACGGTCAGCTACACTAACTGTGCTTCCAGTAGCTGATATTACTAGCTCCCCCTTCTGGTGCAGCATGTACACCACATGTACTGTATATACTTAATCCCTTGCCTTCCTGTTCCTTACGTGGGATAGGTCGTCCCGATTAGCAGTATGAAGTCTGTGGTATTGACCTGATGTGTCTGACAGCAGTTACAGGCCTGAGAGCCCTATTGCGAAACTGAATGAATTATATTCTACTTAGATACACATCAGGATCCCATGTAAAATCAGGCTCCCCATTCATTTGTAGTAATTTAGCCTAGAATCCGAGGTTGTTCTTTTACTCTTCATGGCACTTTCTGGCTGATCTTTTCTGGCTTGTTCTCAATGGCAGTCCCATCTGAAATCCAGTATCTTGAGCCACAAGGCTGGCGTGTTCGGCCAGGTCATCTTTTACAGTCACTGCTAGGGTAGATGCCGGTAACCACTGGCACCTGATATCTAGGATAAGAGTGACTTGGTAAAAAGGCAAGTTATTGTCTGCTCTGATGATTCTGTTCACATGGGTCCTCAGCATGAGCTGTGCAGAATGACAATAAAGCTTAAAATCCCAAACCTGGCCTGATCTATGGGGGGGGGGGAGAGACAGTCACATGACTGCTGCTACTTTATCCATGTGATTGACGATCACATTTCCCCTCCCTGAGTGCTGCCCGGAACGAGCTCGACTCGGGGGTAATATCATTCGTTCCAAGGTAAATGATTAGCCCTCCGACCGAGTTCAAAAGCACTGCGCTTTCCTTACTGTCACTGCCTGTGTGCCTCGTGAAGCTTGTGTTACGATGAAACTCCCCCGGCTTTCTGGGAGTGTCCCCAGCAGAAGAACAGGAAAAACAGGAATGTATGAATCACACAGAGACACTGGGCGGCCCTCATTGTGTCCACAATGAAAGCCAGGCGACGAGGTTTCACATCACATCACTCACAAGACAGTTTTAATAAATAAAAGTCAACATAAAAAATTTATTTACAATAAATACACAGTTTTATATCTCCAAATATCTCTAAAAAAATTATCTGGCCGATCAGTATGGAGGTGAGGAATCAGCTTAACTCTGACAGGCAGTGTTTGTGCAGCACCCTCTGCTCTCCAGATCATCAGCAAGGAGAACGGGCTCAGGGTTCAGAGGGTGCCCCCTGCTGTTCACTCAGAAATTTGAGTCTTCGCATGGAATAGGTCTGAAAGATGTCTCTGCATTTTCATTCAGGACGATATCATAGCGGCACAGAGGCGGCCTATAAGGAAGGAGAAGAAGAGCACAAAAGAGGGCATTAGGGCTAATTAACAATGGCAACTACCAGCAGGCCAGAGGGCTAGGAATATGGTAGCCCTTTTGGAATATGGTAGCCCTTCTGGAATATGGTAGCCCTTCTGGAATATGGTAGCCCTTCTGTGTGAAATCCTTCAGTACCTGCAAACATAAGGGCCATTTTCACTGCAGTTAACCCTGAAATCTAATGCACTGCATGGCCAGCAGGGCAGATGCTGACAAGATATGGAGGAAAGCCAGGGAAGTGGTGAGGGCACACTCACCTGTCAGGATGTTCCAGGGCGCTAAGTCGCAGGTACAGCAAGCGTAGCTTGTAGCGAGGCCCAACCAGGTTTCCTGTGCTGAACTGCACTGACATTTTACGGACTGGATGAACGTCTTTGTCAAACTGGGCTAGTAAATGGGTTGGTTTGTACTGCTGAAACTTGGTGGTTTTGCTGGGAGGATGCACAGAAAGGGAAAGAGGAATTACAGTATGAATAACTGTCAGAATAACAGAATTATATGAAACGATAAAAGTTACAGTTGCTATTACTGTGAACGCCGCGGCTAAAGCTATCGCTATTGGTAAGGCTGCTATTATTGCAAATGCCACAGCTAATACTAAAGATATCGTTTCTGCTAATGCTGGTACTACTGATTCTGCTGCTGTGTATGCAACCCAGAGCTTTGCTGCATGCAGTGAACTCACTGGTTGATTTTGGCCTCAGCCTCCTCCCCCTTGCCGTGCAGCTTCACAGTGACGGTCGCCCAGCGAGGCTGGGAGTTCCATGTCACCATCTCCAACTTATAGCTTGTTTCTGTTGCAAAGGGAGACACCTTGATATTCATATTTCAATTTACCTGCCAGGACCCCAACCTGGAAATTTTTCTTTTTAATCTTTTTTTTCCCCAGTTTTCTTTAGTCCTTTTCCATTTCTTCGACTTGCTTTATCATCGAGAGGGAAAATTTTGTAAAAACATCTCTACAAGGACAACAGTATCTGAAAACGTCATCTGCTGGCTGTTTGTTTTCACTTTTATTTTTTAAAATTTTAATTTGGATTGGGAAGAAATCAGCAATAAACCTAAAATCAATAGGAATCACATGAAGTCCACACAAAGCTAGTGGATCTTGAGAGTTCTGCTCAAAATCCACTTACTGCAAAATGGTAGCTTGCTGGTGGTTGAGAAGTAGGTTGTTGTCTGATTCAGTTGCAACAGGACGTCCTTCCACTCACTGATGTAATAACCTGGGCAGAAGAAGCACCAAAAATAAGAACCAAGGAAGCCTTAATTAATGGAGAGACATGCTAAAGCTGTGCAGAACAGGACTCACCAAGGACCGGACATCCCTGGGGGAAGAATTTAGAGCAGTTGAGGCACTTTCCATCGAGAAAGTCATTGTAAGAAGCGCAGGGGTAGGTGGTGATGTTACATGCTGACGTTCTGTTCATGGAGCTGAGGAACAAGTAGACAGATCTCTGGTGGTCACACTGAAGGTAGGATTTCCCTGCGTGAAGGAAAGCAGAACCAGATAACATACAGTACTGAGACGCAGAGAAGGAGCATAGTCAAGGTCCTGCTTTGGTGCTGAATTTGTGGGGGTTAAGCTCACACACATTTGTGTCTCTATTTGTGTTTTAAACAGCTCTGTCACAAAAGAAGAAGTGGTTTCAACATCAAGTCGGTTTCACGAAGAATATTGCTAAATATACGAAACTGAAATGAACATCAACAGTCGTGCGAAAAAGAGTGCACCCTCTTTCAATGCTAAGGTTTTACGTGTCGGGACAAAAACAAACATCTGGTCCTTAGCGGGTCTTAAAATTAGGTTAATACAACCTCACACGAACAACAACCCATGATATATTACACCACGTCATTATTTATTAGACAAAAACTAAGTCAAAATGCAGAAGCAGTATGTGAAAAATTAAGTAATGTACACCCTCACTGCATCCATGGGAATTAAGGGGGTAAGTAGCAACCAAGTGCTGCTAATCAAATACACATGATTAACTGATCATCAGCAAGTGTGACCAGCTCTATAAAAGCAGAAGCTTTGGCAGTTTGCTGGTCTGGAGCAGTCAGGTGTGTGTTAACACAATGCTAAGAAGGAACAACATCAACGATGATCTTAGAGAAGCAGTCGTTGCTGCCCATCAATCTGGGAAGGGTTATAAGGTCATTTCCAAATAGTTTGAAGTCCATCATTCTGTGAAATGATAGACTTCACTTGTGAAGTCCATCATCCATCAATCTTTCACAAGGTTTCCACTTGTGAAAGATTATTCACAAGTGGAAAACATTCAAGACAGTTGCCAAACTTCCCAGGAGTGGATGTCCCCAGCAAATTCACCCCTAGGTCAGACCATGCAGTGCTCAGAGAAATTGCACAAAACCCAACAACTACATCTCAGACTCTACAGGCCTCAGTTAGCATGTTAAATGTTAAAGTTCATGACAGTACAATTAGAAAAAGGCTGAACAAGTATGGCAAGTTTGGAAGGGCTGCCAGGAGAAAGCCTGCTCTCTCTAAAAAGAACATGGCAGCGCGGCTTAAGTTTGCAAAGTTGCATCTGAACAAACCACTAGTAGTAGTTTATTGATCCAGAAGGAAATTCCAAAGTCTTGTTCCATTGTACCATAAGACCTCTAGAACATTGTCATTTGGACAGACGAGATCAAAGTGGAGATGTTTGGCCATAATACACAGTGCCACATGGATTATGCTCAAGCACATCGGCACAAACACCTCATACCAGCTGTCAAGCACGGTGGTGGAGGGGTGATGATTTGAGCTTCTTTTGCAGCCACAGGACCTGGGCTCCTTGCAGTCATTGAGTTGACCCTGAACTCCTCTGTATACTGGGTTATTGTAGAGTCAAATGTGAGGCCATCTGTCCTACAGCTAAAGCTTGGCTGAAATTGGGTCATGCAACAGGACAATGATCCCCAGCAAATCTATAACAGAATGGCTGAAAGAGAAAAGAATCAAGGTGTTCCAAGGGCCCAAAGTCCAGACCTCAACCTAATTGAAATGCTGTAGCAGAACCTTAAGAGAGCTGAGCATAAACGAATGCCCACAAACCTCAATGAACTGAAGTGACGTTCTAAAGAAGAGTTGGCCAAAATTCCTCCACAATGATGTGAGACTGATATCATACAGAAAGTCATACAGAAAAGTAATTGCTGCTGAAGGTGATTCTACAAGCTCTTGAATGCTACGGTGTACGTAGTTTTTCACTCATGGCTTCTCCATTTTGTTGAATAAATAATGACACGGTGGAGCCTCTTGTATGTTTTACACCTGAGGTTGGATTTAAATAATTCTGTGACCTGCTGAAGACCAGGGCCTGGTTTCCTGAAACCATCTTAATACTACATCGTTCGTAATTTCTATCCTTAAGTTGTCTGTTAATGCTCCAACGTGTTTCCCAAAACGTTCCTAGTTAAGTATATCTTCTGTAAGATATTCTTTCGTAAGGGTAGTCTGAGCCTCTCTCAGCTCGCTGTTGTCAACTCATACTGCTCATTGAAAGTAAGAGTAACATTATTAATGTCCGATACATGACCACAATCTTTGTAAGGGCTCGTCATTGCGCTCTGTGCGGTGAACTGGCCTCAGTAATACATAGATTCATGATGAAAGATAAGGAACATGGTGTTGATTGTGTTTTTATTTATTAATTGGGAAGGAAGGGGGGAGGTTCTGCCAATTCTGCTGATGTTGGGGTTGACGTGTTCCCTCAATTTCCGACCCCCCTGGAATGCACACACCTCTCTAATGTGCCAAAGTCACCGTACATCAAAAGTTTGGTTCATGAGGTCGATAAAAGTCGACACTGCAGGTTCATTTACATGTAAGTCTAATACATTTTCCCCAAAAAAGCCCCCTGGAATGGTCCTTAGTAGTCAATACTAAAGCACATAGGACATTCTCTTATGTTTATATAGACAATAACGCTACTTTTCTTTTGGCTATTGTACCATTTCTCGTCCCAGTATCAATGACATGCACACATATTGGTGCATGCAGGTGTTTTCTAGAACAAATAAAAATAAAATGGTGATACTGCAATGTGAGGAGGAGGGTTCTTGCACCCAGTCGGTGAAAATCATATTTAAAATTTGGTGATTCTGGTTGTTTAATTTTGTATTTTATTTTTAGCTTTTCCCCAGTTTTGGTTAATGCATTGTTTTGAAACATTCCTGCAGTATTATATTTTAAAGAACATCATTTTCTCTCATGCGGCAGAGAAACAATTGCTGCATGGATGGAATCATCAATTTTCTAGCCATCGATGTCAACCAATCAGGTGTTCCGGCGCCTTTTAAGGTCACACTTAAGAAGTTCTCCCTTGAGCAATCTCTTAAGAGATTGTTCGGGAAACAGACATAAGAAAACAAATACCTTTTGTAAGACATATCTTTAGAGTCTTCGTAAGATGCTGAGTCACCGTTATCAGGAAACCAGCCTAGATGATTTTTTAATTTAGGTCCTGATACATGAAACCTTAGAATTATAAGAAGGAGTGCTTTCTTTTTCACATGACTGTAGCTGGGTCTTATGGCTGAAACCAAACAGCTAACATGCTCTGGGGCAAAGGATTGGTTGCATGTTATTCTAGTCCTGCTGAGCATAAACACAACTAGTTATGATGTCATTCCAGTCCTGCCAAGTATAAACATGTCTCACCTGCAAAGATGGTTTTAGGGCAGGCAGGTTGGTCAGTTCCTCCGTTGGGGTAAAAGTCTATGTGGCCCAAAGGGTTTCTGTAGCCCAGGGCTGGGAACACAGGAACATAGACCATGAAGTCCCATTCACAGCCAGCATCCACCCCCTACGTTGCACACGAATCATTCAACTGACCCTACCGTCGATGTCTGTGTGCAGCACATCTACAAACTGGGCATCGCTTGGGTCAAGACGTTCCTCTGATGGCAGCCCATTGAACCGTGGTCCAGCCGGGTCCAGGGCTGTAGGAGGAAGTTGATATTCAAGCAGGCTGAAGACCAGCTGCGTGATCAAGGAGAGATGCCTCTGCTCAAACCACTTACCAGTAATCCGGCCGATCTGCCCTGTCAAATTGGCTCCCACAAAGCCAGCGATATGGGCCCCCAGGCTGACTCCAATCATGTGAATGGAGTTGAGAGAAGCACCGTGGTCCTGAAGCAGTAGACAGACAGTGAGACCAGCAGCACAGACATGGAGACCAGCAGCACAGGCAATGAGGACAGCAGCACAGACATGGATACCAGCAGCACAGACATGGAGACCAGCAGCACAGACATGGAGACCAGCAGCACAGACATTGAGACCAGCAGCACAAACAAGGAGGCTAGCAACACTGGCAGTGAGACCAGCTGCACAGGCATGGAGACCAACAACACAGGCATGGAGACCAGAGACAATAGCAGTGAGACCAGCAACAGAGACACGAAGACCGACAGCACAGGTGGTGATACCAGTGACATAGACAGTGAGACCGGCAACATAGACACAGAGAGTGACACTGGCACATCTCCACAACCTTCATGTTCCGGATGAACGCAGTGACGTTTTGTGCAACCTTCTTCGTGTTTTTGACCACCGTGAAATAGTTGATGCTTGTGGCACCACGGTTCCAATCCACCAGGATGATGTTAATGTCCATTTGGGTAGCCAGTAGGTGAATGGCCTCAAGAAGCCAGGCCGGGGGTTCGCCTGAGGGCCGGTAGCCGTGGATGAGGAAGGTGGTGGGGCGGCTCATGTTGAGTAGTGGTTGGGAGGTCAGATTTTGGTGCTGGAGAAGGTAGCCACAGTTTAGGTTCTGCCGTGTGTGTAGAATGAGCTTCACCTCCAGCTTGGTCCCCCAAATGGAGTCAGCAATGCCGAGGTCTGTGAAGTTCACACACTCACTGGCCTGCCCTGGGGATTAAGGGCAACGAGTCAGGACACGTGCCTACATACATCTCCTGCGAATGGGAGGAACAGCAGGTACTTCATAGACTTTTAACTTCTGGGTGCAAACCCTCGCATGACTATATGGCAGTGAGAACACCCTGCCTTACCTTTGCTGAGGGCAAAGGAACCCAGCAGAACCAGCATCCAGGGCAGCATTGGAATGATCAAGAATGACAGCCTGGGAAAAAGAGAGAACTAAGTGACCATAGCAATATGACACTGTGTGGTGGTGAGTCAGCGTGAGTATTATTACGATGATGGGTCATTCAGCCTTTACTGTAACACAGGAAGTTATACAGTGAGTCTGCACTGTAATAAAGGAGGTTATACTGTGAGTGTACTACAACACAGCAGGTTATACTGCATCTGTGCTGTAACACAGCAGGTTATACTGCATCTGTGCTGTAACACACAAGGCTGTATTGTGGGTCTATACTATAACACAAGGTAACTGTGAGTCTATTCTGTAACACATGAGGTTATACTCTGTGAATCTATACTGGAACAAACATTGGAAGCTAGGGGTGGAAAGTTACACATAACTGACCCCACCCAGACTAAAAAAACAAATAAATGAAAAAGAAACTATAAAGAAAGGAGGTACAAACACAAAAAGAATCACTGGACGGAAATGAATGTGAAAGCTGTGTTGTTGATATACTGAATCTGTTATCTGGGAATGTTCCTTAACCCGTACCCTCAGATAAACTCCGCAAACAAATCCATCAAAGACAGAAATGAACTGAATGATTGTCTGTCAGTGCCGACTTCTCCGCCATCCCTGCATGTGCATGCGTGTGGGCAGTAGCTTCCAGTAAAACATGAGAAAGCTTAACTTTCAAAACCATCACCTCCCCCACAAACACCCAGATGAGCTCTTGCACTTCACCCACTCCATTTCCCGGAAAGCGCCGGGGCAAAGTATGTCCCCTTCACAGACACAAACTGTCCTCGGGGCAGTAGTGCTGGTTTTGGTCAGATGGAAAACCCCACCAAGTGACTGCTAGAGCCAACTACACCAGCCACCCCCACAAATATCTAACTTAATAAACATGAAGAATGTGGTCCAACAAGTTTGTAATGGAGCAGCAACACGGATGGATTTATTAAGTCAAGTGGTTCCAAGGCCCGCATGAGCATTAAGTCACCTACACACAGAATGTCTATCTGTTTTGCAAACCTGTTCCACAGGTTAATTGGGACATATCGAGAAGCAAAACAGTGCCGCAGCAAACAAATCATTTACCAAACAGTATTCCATGTCATTCTCATATCCTGATCCGAACTTTCAATAATCCTCCTTGTGGTGGTGAAAATAATCAAATCAGTGTTGTTTTTTCCTGCACCTCAAATTCCGCCTGGCCCAGGAAACCCGATCTTCCCAGCTTTTTTCCATGCAACTCTCACACACTTCCAAAGTCCTGCCGGAGTTTCACTCCTGCAGCAAAGTGATCCTGCCCCCGTTGCTCACAACACGCAAACAGCTCTGGCGGGAGGGGGAGGGGAAGGCAGAGTCTTACCTGTAAGAAAAAGGTAAGCAGCTCCTGTGCTGACTCTTCTCAGGACGGCTCTCATATATCTACACCTCTGTATCTTATGTCTACAAGCCATAGCCGGAAGTGGGAGTGGCTTCAGAGCCTGCCCCTCTCTGCTGCAGCTGTCAGCCACTGGCCACGCCTCCTGTACCAGACCACGCCTCTTCCCCAAGGGCCATTGGTGTCAGATTCAGTAAAGAATTCTTTCCCGCCCTGTGAGCCTCATGATCTGGACCAGGGCTTGGAAACCCACAACTCTAGATCCACATGCGGTTCTTTGACTACCTCCCTGCTGCTCTGAGAGAATAAAGAATAAGTTGTACTTCAAATAAGTAACTTTTAAAGCTGATGTATCAAGTACAGATAATGCAGAGTTCATTGTAAGGGCTAGGGACATGGAGAATAGTTCGCTGGATGATTATCCCGCACTAACAGACTGGCAGTAAGATCAATGCAAAGAAAATGAAAAAAGCAATTCTAATGATGAAAGAATCTTGCACGTCACAATTCCAAGATATTTTTTTAAGATTTATGGGCTTTTGTGTACGTTATGCAAAATAAAACATACTGTGCCTCCCCCATCTCCTAATGACACCCCCCCCCCCCCGACACTTGCACCATTTAAGATTCAAGAGAAGTTGAATCAGGTGTCGTGGAATAGGGAGAGAACTGTACTGTGCAGGGCTGGGGCACTGGAGGACTGGAGTTGGAAACCCCTGATTTAATACGACAAGTAGCAGAGTAGTTAAAGGGCTCGCTTTGTGGGTAGGGAATGGACCTATTCTCTTATTTGTTTGTTTCATTTTTAGGAAGGTATCCCAGATTTTTCCTGATCATATAGAACTACATTTACTATTTACATACACAAATAAACTGCAATCTACAAGCACCAGCTCAGCTAAAGTCAAAGAGGTTTCTGCTGGTAAAGGCGCCATGTCAAAAGAAATTCATTAAGTAAAGTTCAAACTTTCAAAACCTGTTTAAATAAAGTGAATCGCCTCAGTGAAATTCTGTCTGAACGTCTTGTGGGGTTTCCAGTCAGGATATCTAAAAAAAAACTTCCAGCTCCGGAAAGGAAAACAAATAATGAAAAACAAAAGCATACCACTAGACTATGTGAAAATATCAAGTCCCTAATCCACTTCCAGTGAACCAAGTCTTAAACTGAACTATATGACTGGCACGTAGCAGAAAACCAGCTTTCTTGCTTGCATATAATAATCTCTGTGCATTCAGCTAGAGAGAAATCTTTCTTTGGTTGTACATCTATGTAATGCATCTCTGCCTTGCGACAATCGAGTAGTTATCTCACTGCTTAGTTAATGGTCCCGTGCGTGCTGCGCCCCCTGGCGTCACGATCGTGTCCTACAGCGTCGCAACGACGCTTATAAGCTGAATTTACGGCAATCGCTGTGCCATCATGTGGGCAATAGCGCAGGAAAACTAGACCGCAGTTTGTAAGGTGCAGCTGGGACTAAACTGCGGATCGATGCAGCTATGTTAGATAAACACTGTGACGATGACAAGACTGTGTTTGTGGGTAATTTAGGCAGTTCGGTGAAAGAGGAAATTCTGTTCGAGTTGTTTCTGCAGGTATCAACACCCTCAAGGCTTAGTGGCATCTCAGTCATGCACCTATTTTAGACGACGTTGTTTGGATTAAATGTCACCGTTTACCGGCAAGACTTTGTGAAGATGGCTAGAAATTTATTCCGGGTGGTAACGTTTGCCGGCACCACATCACATAGCACTCTGCTCCTCCTTAAAAGTGAAATGCTGTTATAGTTTCAGCTATAAAATACATATTTTTAACTGTTAATCTCAACTTTGAATACGAGGAATGAGAATAAATAGCGGGTCTTGCTGCGTGCTTCGCGCATGTTTCTGTCGTGGTTCTGAGGGTAGTTTTCACCCAGGCCGGTCCGCTGGAGAGGGTCACCATCGCCCGGGACAAGGAGGGCCGCCAGAAATCATACGGCTTTGTGTGCTATAAGCACAAGGAGGCCGTCCCGTATGCCATCGCCCTGCTCAACGGGACCTGGCTGTACGGACGGCCGATCAAGCTGCAGTACAGATACGGTGCGCTACACACATACGCACGAATGCTTAAAGAAGAGATTGACTGTGCCTACACCTAATGGTCGTTTGTACGAGTAATGCATACGGTCTGCTCCTTTTAAGTACCTGTAGTTTTTGAGAGCACGAGTGCGCAGCTCATTATAATAATAGAGTACATGGGTACATTATGGTATCATGGGTAAGAATTCCAGTTCTGTATTGGGGGTTGTGGTGAGGCTTCACTCCCAGCAACCTCCTTACCCTTCTTGTGTTCCAGGGAGTCTCCATGGCAATGGTGGAGCAACACCTCCTACAGCAGATGGTGGTAGTTGCAGCTCCACACACCCAGTGCACAGGTGACTAGTGACAGGAGGTTTGGGCAGCCCAGCTAAGAAAGACACTGTAAAGAGACGGGAAACACGTGGGATCGGACTGAGGGATGTGGGTCTCGTGTGGAACTGGGCTGATGGATGTGGATCATGTTTGTTCAACCCAGTAGTTTGTGGTTGTTCATCCCCCCGCTTCTGAACACTGCCTTCTCCTGTTCTTTGAGCAGAGCGATGACTCCCTACCCAGAATCCTCTGTGCTGCAGGGCAGTGCCCCCCCCAGCCAGATCCCGTCCCAGGAGCAGCTGCTCTGGAACATGGTGAGGAAGCAGCATGGCCTGTGATGCTCACACTGCAGCAGAGCCAGGCAGCCTAAACACAGTTCAGGTCATTAGGCCACAGTGATGCTGATGATGAATGTCACCTATGCTGCAGGTGTGTGGGCAGGTCTCTCATTACTCACTGGCCACGCCTCCTCCCCAGCACCGCGCCCTGCCTTCTCTGCTGTGCAGCTTCCTCCCAGCTCTGCCCTGCTCAGCCCTGGAGTTACCCCAGTGGGCCCCCCAGCTCGGCCCCTCTGGTCAGGCTCTGCCCTCTCTGCTAGCTGACATCGGCCTGGAGGCTGAGGGGCGGCCAGGCCTGAGGTGCAGCTCCGAGAAAGGCAGCAAGCACAGGCGCCGGAGGCTCCACGAGGGCAGGAAGAGGAGGACACGCAGACTCTGAGCTCCGGGATACTCCGGAACCTTCCGCCACAGATGCCACAGAACCAGAGACGAGATGGAGCGTTTCATGTGAACATCTGGAATAAATCTGAGTTGATCTGAATATCTGTCTTCTCTTTCTGTTGCTTAATATTTGTGTTTCTGGCCTGTTTTCTGATTTTCCGTTCTGCTTGCCTGCTGCAAAGAACATTACATAAGAAAGTCTTAAGACAGAAGACAGAAAGTAGTTTTTTGTTTCCGGTGTTACAAGAATCAGGTCAGGTGAGTTTTGGGATCATACACTGGTACAGCATGACGAAACACCTCAAGATCCTAGTTGGCAGACCCTCCCCCCCCACCCCCCCCCTTAGGCTGACACACGATATAGTCCCACCCTCCTGAAGTGAACATCTATCTGCCGTAGCCAGGTGTTACGTGGGTGTCCCCTTGGCCTGGTCCAGGAAGCACACCGTGTAAACACAGTTCATAGATTAATGACATACAGAGGGCTGCAGATAGAGCTTTACAGAGCTTTACAGGCTTGGAGCTTTTAGTCACTGCTAAGGTGAAGTGACCATAATTCAATAATGTCATATATTGTTCATTATATATACACATTTATTAAATGCACAATAATATGAAATTTATAAACAAAGCAATCGACAATAATACACCACTTTATAACTGGCATTCAATATGTATCAGTACCTTAAATTATTATCATCTAGTCCTAATGAATTTCAGCAATTCTATAGTGCTATAGGTTTTTGATAAAATATTAATAAACACTGTTAACCTTAAATATGGCAAATCTCCGAATGAGATGCCCAATGTGGAAAGGTGCAGGGATCAATCACTCTGCCAGCTGTTATTGTACAATGATCAGGAGTGGCAGATCTGTTCAAAGTCTACCTGCGGACACGTGTGTATCTGTTATTGACGTTGATAATCGCTCAAGGCTGTTGTTGGTTCTCATTGGACAGAATGGCAGAGAGTACGAAGTTCTGGACCAAACGAATGAGCTTGATAGAAACGGCAACCTTAACCGGAGCGTGAAAGCAGTCCTGTGGAACGGCACCAGTGCAGGAGGATGGCCAGAGGAAGGCGTGCTCTGTCCTTCACCGAGGCCTCGCTCTCCGTGCTCTTCCTGGCTGAGCTGCTCGTCTGTGTGGGCCTCGTGATCGTCGGCTGGCTGGCCCTGCACCCTGACAGTAAGCCTGCGACCGGCTCTCCCTCCCTCATTCTCTCAGGAGCTCATCCTTTGTTTCCTCGACAGTCTCCAGATGCTCATGTTCACTTGTAGGGTTTACCTCTATATCTGTACCTCTATTCGTATTCAGCTGTATCATGTAAATGTTTTCGTTGGAGTTACTCAAAGTGGTCATCGTTTTGAACCCTCCCCCACCACAAATTAGACACCCAGAGCCATTTGGACCGAAGCTCATCGGTACTGAGAGGGGAATTCACCATTGTGAACGGCACCGGCTTCACCGAGGAGCTGCGTAACACGTCCTCAGTGCAGTTTAAAGCCCTAGCTTTTGATGTAGAGCATCTGGTGAGAAATGAAGCCCCCGCCTCTTCCTCGTCTTCATCTTCCTCATCTCCCTCCCTCAGGCTTCCGTTTTGTATCGTCTGCAGGTCTCAGCGCTTTATGCGGGGAGCTTGCTGGCGGAGCAGTTCAGAGCCTGCGTAGTCCAGCACTTTAGGTGAAACCTAGCATCTGCGTGCTTATGCTCTCCATGGCTGGAGCTACAGGTCACACGACAGCTCCACACTTCTGTCACACTGAAGCTACAGGTCACACGACAGCTCCACACTTCTGTCACACTGGAGCTACAGGTCACACGACAGCTCCACACTTCTGTCACACTGGAGCTACAGGTCACACGACAGCTCCACACTTCTGTCACACTGGAGCTACAGGTCACACGACAGCGCCACACTTCTGTCGCACTGGAGCTACAGGTCACACGACAGCGCCACACTTCTGTCGCACTGGAGCTACAGGTCACACGACAGCTCCACACTTCTGTCGCACTGGAGCTACAGGTCACACGACAGCACCACACTTCTGTCACACTGAGACATTTTCTGAAAATATCGGCCCAGTCAAATGGATACATGCGATGTGAAAATTACTGACTCAAATATCATTGTTCCGATAACACTTTCTATGAATGCCATGTCTGTAAGCATCTATGAGCAAATTCATACCACATTGTAATATATTCATAAAGTGCTATAAACAAACAATTGATTATACCGACCATGATAGTGCATTAAAGTATCTGCAGTGTATTATAAATGAGCTTATGAAGCATTACAATTAACACTATAATGCCTTATGACTGTCAATAGAAGATGCTATAATGCTTTACTAATTCTTATACCAACCATTATAATGCAGAATGAAGGTATCTATAAAGCGTTATAGATTAGATTTTCATCTGTTGTATTGTAATCAACACTATATTGCCTGTCACTATAACAACTGTCAATAGAAGATGATATGGTGCTTCATTATTTCTTGTATTGACCATTATAATGCATTATCAGGGTATCAATAGTGCATTATAGATGACAGCTTTAAGTAAAGTGTTACCCTTTTCCCTCTTTGAGAGAAGAAGTGAAAACAGCCGGAGGAGCGTGGTGGTGACCTTTGACCTGCTTTTCTACGGCCTTGTGGGTTCAGAGGATGCGCAGGAGCAGCTGGTGCGCAGGGTCCAGGCTACAGAGGGCGGCGGCCCGGGGGGGCTGCGTATCGATGGGGGCAGCATCCGCGTGACAGGTAATCCCAGCGTGTCTCAGCTGATCACTGCCGTTAGATTCAAGATTCAAGAGGATATTTGTCATGTGCACAGTAAATAGCCAGTTCCACTATGCAATGAAAATCTGGGTCTGTGTGTACTTCCACTGCGCACAAAGAAAAGACAAAACAGAGTGTACGAGTTAAGAGCGTACAGTATCACAATAAATAAAATAACAATGATTATGTGACGGCTGCCACGGTTGGAGCCGTCTTGCAGGTCAAGGATAAGATGTGCTTGTCATACCTAGTACTTTAGATTTTAATTAGGGCTGTCAAATGATTAAAATTTTTAATCAGATTAATCAGAATTTTCAGTGGATTAATCAGGATTAATCAC
>JAODLC010000052.1:7038486-7048503 GCA_026781145.1 Hippopotamyrus pictus | reverse complement strand
GGATTTTGAGTCATTCTGCGCTGCAGATGGGTTAATCACGTTAAAAATTTTAATCAAATTAATCACGGTGATGGATTAATCCACGTTAACGCGTTAATTTTGACAGCCCTAATTTTAATGTGGATTTTTAATGTGTCATTTTAAAGAGATATACTGAAATGTGTTTGAGTAAAGTGTGTTTGCCTGAGTGTGCATGTTAAAGTTGCCTGTGTGATGTATTTACTTCTGCAAAGGTGAGAAATGGCCCCCTACAGACCACCCACTTACTACAACAGCCCACCTGCCCAGTACAGCTCAAGCCTCCCCTACAGCTCACCTGCCTACCACCACAGGAAAGCTTGATGCAGTAACACGTAAGCTGCATTTTTAATGCGTTGTAAAGCCATATTGGTTTAACTGTTTTTTTTGTAATTGACTTGCTCAGTTACTTCATGCTTTATGGTAGTTATGTCATGTGACCAATGTTATTATCGGGTATATAATCATTTGTTCACCAGCATGGGGTGCGGGAGTCAGTGGGCAGGATTTAATTTTGTTGACCGCAATTAATCTCTGCTAAGGAAAGTAATATCATGGCATCATTTTGAAACTTTGTTATGTTCTTTTTTGTGTGTGAAGCACATGAAGGAATGATGATACCAATTTGAACATCATCAAATTAATGAATTCATTTTGCTCTTAGTAGATTTTGGTGCATGTCTTGCAGTGTGAAATTCTCCTACTCAGCCTCTCTGTGACTTTTTGGTAGTTTTACAATCGCTACAAGACTGTTGCCGCAAGTCCCCTTTGACCCAAATACGTTTGTGAGGAAATAAACTATAAACTCATATGTAGGGCATTCTGTCATATTGGTGCATGCTGCAGCAGTGATGTGCATTGACATGATACTGTACCTGCAGATCTGAGTATCAGTGTGGTTTCAGTGCAGTGCCCAGCTGATCACATGACCTGCAGTGACGGCAGTCACTGTGTGCCAAGCGTGCAGGTCTGCGATGGAGCAGACGACTGTCCAGATGGCTCGGATGAAAATGCAGACCTCTGTGGTGTGTTTGATTGATGCGCTGCCTAATTCTAAGTAGAGTCAGGTTTGGTATGATTAGCTCTGGTTTGTGAAGATCTTATTTCAACAGCAACGGTGTGTGATAAGCAGTTCTTGCTGCTTGGCCAAGCTGGAAGCTTCCAGTCTCAGAACTTCCCTCTCCCGTATGACAACAGCGTAACGTGTCGCTGGATCATAAGGTACGGGCTGCTTCTCGCGACCCGGCTAACGGCGCCCCCTCAGCCACACCTCTTCATGCACATTCTGCTGCTCAATAGAACGTGCTTGCATGAGGACTCATTGACATCATTCAAATGCTTATTTTTTTAGAGTTCTGGAAGGACTTGTCATAGCAATAAACTTCCCGTCATTTGAAACCGAGGAAGATATAGATGTTCTGAAACTTTATGAGGGAACAGGAGAAACCAAGAAATTAACATGTAAGTATATTAAAAAAAAATCCCAAATTCAATCTGTTTCTTGAATCTTTTATGGTTGAAGACCCTGCTGTGTCTTTCAAATGATTTTCTATTGTTTATGACAACACCTAAACTATATAATTTTAGGTTTTTGATTGGTGAGGTACTGAATGAGTGATTGATTAAAAATAGACAGATGCAGTGGTTTATTTATGGTGTGTTTCAGACACGCTGTCGGGACGCTCGCCCGGGGAAGTGTGGCTCCTTTCCCATGAGGTCACTGTCGAGTTCTCCTCCGATTTTATTAACAATCTTGGTGGATTCAAGGCTGTCTACAGGGCAGCTAACATCACAGACCTTTCTAGTGAGTTATTGTAATATCCAACGGGTGGGGGCGGGGGGCTACCATGTGAATAGGCTGCTCAAGAACTGGAGAGAATTTCAGTTTATGCGACAGTTACAGCGTCTTCATGTCCTCTAGCAGACGAGGACATTGCCAGCTGCTCCTTTGAGGCAGGCCTGTGTTTCTGGAGGCAGGACTCTGATGAGGAGGGGGGCTGGTTGAGGGTCAATGGCCCTACTTTCCCTCCGCTAACCGGACCCAGCTTTGATCACACCCTGGGGAATCAGTCAGGTAATCGCCTGGGGAGTCACTTAGGTAACACCCTGGGAAAACAGTCAGGTAACGGCTTGAGGAATCAGTCAGGTAATAGCCTGTGGAATCTGTCAGGTAACAGCCTAGGGAGTCACTCAGGTAACATCCTGGGGAATCAGCCAGGTAACTGCCTAGAAAGTCAATTAGGTAACATTCTAGGAAATCAGGTAACAGTCTGGGGAATCAATCAGGTAACAACCTGTGGAATCTGTCAGGTAACAGCCTAGGGTGTTAGTCAGGTAACAGCCTAGGAAATCAGTCAACCGTCTAGGGAATCAGTCAAGTAACACCTTGGGGAATCAGTCAGGTAACAGCCTAGGGAGTCACTCAGGTAACATCCTGGGGAATCAGCCAGGTAACTGCCTAGAAAGTCAATCAGGTAACAGCCTGGGGAATCAGTCAGGCAACATCCTAGGGAGTCAATCAGGTAACAGCCTGGGGAATCAATCTGGTAACAGCCTGGGGAATCAATCTGGTAACAGCCTGGGGAATCTATCTGGTAACAACCTGGGGAATCAGTCAGGTAACAGCCTGGGGAATCAATCTGGTAACAACCTGGGGAATCAGTCAGGTAATAACCTGTGGAATCTGTTAGGTAACAGCCTGGGAAATCAGTCAACCGCCTAGGGAGTCAGTCAAGTAACACCTTGGGGAATGAGTCAGGTAACAGCCTAGGGAATCAATCAGGTGACACTCTGAGGAATCAGGTAACAACCACAGGAATCAGTCAGGTAACAGCCTATGTCCTGATGCACACAAGGTCTTATTGCGCCTTTTGTCAAATGAAAAGGTAACGGTTCTTTGTTGTGTGTTACTGATACCAGGGTACTACATTGTCACTCCAAGGAGTCCTGTCCCATGGGAGAAGAACTTCAGAATACACAGCCTTCCACTGGATCATGACAGTGAGCCAGCATGTCTAAGCTTCTGGTTAGTGCATTTTGTTAAGCCCTGGATGGCATATGTCTGTATTTAATGATGTAATGGAACATGTGTGTGGTGGATGCTTCATGCATATGATGTCTATGCGAATGCCTCCCCTGATGTGCAGGTACCATATGTTTGGAGAGGATGTGCGGCGGCTCAGCGTTCTGCTGTACTGGCCAAATGGTACCACTATGACCTTTGAAAGGGAGGGAAACTATGGCGACGCCTGGCACTATGGGCAGGCCACGCTGTATGACACAGCAGAGCTGACGGTCAGAGCTCCCAGAATTCTTAGCGGCTTGGGGTTAGGGGTCAACTGGGATAGACAGTGAGAGCCCCAGAGGATGCTGGGAAATGCTGTGTCCTGAGCATAAGACTAAAAAAGCCATGTGACGAAGATTGGCCGACTAATGGCTCTAAAGGTTAGGGTTATGGTTATATGTCTCACATATCGCATTTTTTATGACACCATTCTTCAGTCCTTCAGGTCAAAGTACTGCTGCTATAGCACCACATCAGTGTTCTGACTCAAGTATAAGTGTTTTATTGCTTCAAGGGCAGTATTTGCAGTCAAGCTGAGAGTGCCATACTCTAGTAAAAATCCAAGAATAGATATGATCGACAGGGGTGAGTTCGGCATGATTCTGGCTTGTTTCTTTAATGCAGGGGTGTCAAACTGCAGTCCTGGGGGGCTGGAGCCCTATGCATTTCTCGGTTTCCCCTCATTTAACACACCTGATTGAACTCCTTGTGCTAATTACCACACAACTCTTGAGCTGAATCATTTGTGGTGGAACAGGGAAAGAACTAAGCTACACAGGGCTCTGACCCCCCAGGACTGGAGTTTGACACCCCTGCTCCAGTGTGACCCCTAGCCCCTGCTGTCATACCTTAGCATGACCTGTAGGCCCACCTCATACATTAGTGTGACCTGTAGCTCCTGTCATCATAGATTAGTGTGACCTGTAGCTTGTGCTGTGATTCCTGTATGAGATGTTCAGCTCATTTTGTCCCCAAGGTGGTGTTTGAAGCCCAAAAGAGGGGAGGGTTGACAAATGATATTGCCCTTGATGACATCACCTTGAGCAGGGGGCCCTGTGTGGACGGGATCTATCCAGAGCCCACCCATGTTCCTGTCCCAACAACCCCACCCTCTCTGCCATGTAGGTAGTGACCATATTACCAGACATACCTTGTTTGTAATGATAAAAGCTGACGGGGAGTGGAGTGTGGCTTTGAGCTGCAATATACCCTCTTCATTTTGCAGCTGATTGCGGGGGGCCTTTCGATCTTTGGGAGCCAAACTCAACTTTCAACTCTCCCAACTACCCTAAATCCTACAGCAACAAACTGTCCTGTGAGTAACACACTGTCCTGTGAGTACTCTCCGGGTTCACGTACGTGTGTCTGTGCTCAGTTTGTATGTGAAAACATCAGTGATGCTGAGTTGAGTGCTGTGTGTTAGTGGCTCTGCACTGTGAATTTGCTGCATTGCTGTAGGTGTATGGACACTGCATACTGAAGAAGGGAAGAACATCCAGCTGCACTTCCTGGACTTTGACGTAGAAGCAACATTTGATATGGTGGAGATACGGGATGGAGAGGGAATGGAGTCAACATTGCTGGGTGAGAGAGGGAATACTCTATACTGCTGGGTGAGAGAGGGAATACTCTACAGTGCCGGGTTAGAGAGGGAATATTCTACACTGCCAAGTGAGAGCCCGGGGCGGGGGGTACTCCACACTGCTAAGTGAGAGTACTTTACAGTGCTGGGTGAGAGAGGGAGTACTCCAAACTACTGGGTGAGAGAGGGGGTACTCTACAGTGCTGGGTGAGAGAGGGAGTGCTCCACACTACTGGGTGAAGGGGAGAGTACTGGACATGGCTGGGTGAGAGAGGGAGTACTCTGCAGTGCCAGGTGAGAGAGGGAGTGCTGTACACTGTCATATTATTACTAACGCCATGCATGACTGAGGGGCTGCTGTCTACTTTCGTGTCAGGCATCTTCACTGGCAGCAGTGCTTCGCTTGTGGACCTTTTCTCTACAACCAATCATATGACGGTGCTCTTTCTCACGGACCAATCCGGATATGGTCGAGGCTTCCAGGCCAACTTCACTTCTGGCTTTGGGTTGGGTCTTCCTGGTAAGGCTTCATCCAGTGATGAGATGAGAAAAGAGATGGTTTGGTATGATAGCAAAGAACATTTTAATTAGCTACATACTGTGTATTCTTCTGTCCCAGGAGCAAGAGCGTTAAAATTTATTCATAAATTTTGCAACTGTGTATATATGTCTGTATTATATCATTTATTAAACCATGGGTATGAAATAAAATCCTTGTAGAATCTTTGTGACTGTTTTTTGTTCTCTGTTGAAGGTATCTTTTATCATCTTATTAAGTGGATGTTTGTAATCACCTGGGTGATCCATGAAGCAGGATTTCTGAGTTTTCTAGGTCAACATAAGCTAGAAGTCATGATTGTCCAATAGGAATGCTCATTACCTAAACTCTTATTGGATGATCATTACCTCTATCTTAAATTAATCCAGCTAACTGAGAAATCCAGCTTCGTGCTTTTATATTCTTCTTGGTTTTAATATTAGCTGCACCAGTCTTACCTGGATCATTGTGCTTCATTGACAGAGCCATGTGTAAATGGATACTTCCAGTGCAGTTCAGGGTCTTGTGTCTCCAACGTCAGTGTGTGTGATGGCCAGCCAGACTGCCCCGATGCCTCAGATGAGGCTGAATGTGGTGAGGAGATAGGACTAACTTTTCTGCAAACCGAGTCAGTGACTGTCCCACAGTGCACCACTTTACCCAAGCTGAATCAGTGACTGTCCCACAGTGCACCTCCTTCCAGTGAATGGAAACAGCACTGGACTGCTGCAGCTTCACGTCCAGGGTTCCTGGTACATGGTATGCAGTAGATACTGGAGCCCTGAACTTTCCAGCTTTGTCTGTAGCTATCTGGGCTTCCGGTAAGTAGCTCATCGCGCCTGGATGCGCGTCTCTCTATTTGTGTGTGTTTTTGTGTTTGCAGTCTGGATTTTTGTTTCGCTCTGTGTTAGTTCTGCATCTCAGCTCTCAGTCATGTTAGGCTTAGGGTTTCCATGCTGAGACATCGCAGTGCTGACACTGCTGGGGACACTGTAACTTCTTAATGCCCTTTTCACACTCCTCTCTGCTCATTCTGTTCTCATTCTTTGCTGACGTCCCTGGGCTCCATCCAGACAGTGCACATAACTGTGTTCTTTTGTATTTCTGTGGTTCTGCTGGTGCCGCAGAAATGGAAAGGCCTCGATGTTGCTTGCACCCGAGGGAAACTCCACCTCATTCATCACGCTATATGAGACGCAGAATGGAACTTTGGACCTTATCCCCAGGTAAGCGTGAAGTCCAATCACAGCACAGCACCCCAAAATGGCAACCACTCATGGAAGAACATTTTCACACAAGTAACCACAAATAAACCAATCACAGACCTGCATCATTACTATACAACATCACCACTCCACGTACCAGTAGCAACTGAAACATCTTGCTTTTTTCATTATGTTTTCAGTGATTCTTGTACTGAGCAGAAGGTTATATCTTTGGAGTGTGACAACAGCCGTGAGTATAAAATACAAATCCTGACCATCTGAAAATATTGGAACTCAGAAACAAATAGAGACTCATAACTGACACCCTTAAACACATCTTCTCCAGTTGTTCTCTTGTGTTATAGCTTGTGGCACACAGATGATCTCCTTAAAGGCAGGAGGCAGAGCGACATCAGAGATATTGGAAGAGGAGGCCGTCAGAATAGTGGGCGGCACAGATGCCCCTGTGGGGGCGTGGCCATGGGTGGGGTCACTGCACTGGAGAGGGAAACATGCATGTGGGGCGTCTTTGATTGGAAGGGAGTGGCTACTTACTGCTGCCCACTGTGTCTATGGGTGAGCCTGGCTCCTGTTCCTGGGTCCTCATGTGCTTCCTGTGCGCTTCAGCATCTAACCCCCTGTACCCTGGCTGTAACCCTGTAGGAAGCACCTCCATCTCTCCAGCTGGTCGGTCTACCTGGGTGTTCACTCACAGTCCGATATTAGCTCCCCGACTGTGCAGAAACGTCAGATAGACCACATTGTTTTCAACAAGCATTACAACAAGCGCACCAAGGACAGCGACATAGCCATGATACATCTGGACACGCAGGTGAACTTCACAGGTATGCAGACCATTCTGTGTGGATTATTTACAGGCAGTTCCACCTACCTTGCACAGTGTACTGCTATGTGCATCAAGACCAGAGGTGGTTAGTTCAGGTCCAGGAAGTAAAAATCCAGATAAAGGTTTTGTTTTGACCAACCAGTTGAGCACTATGTGACCGTGATTCTTGATGCTCATCTTGGTCTAAATTTGTACTTCCTGAAGTTATACCTAAATTCATCCAGGGCTAGGCTGTGATTAAAAATTGACCTTGATCTTTGAAGGGAGGTTTTGTTTGGGGGGGGTTATCCCCCATGATGAACTTTGCCAGCCCACAAACCTGGACGGTACTGTCTCTGACTTCACTAATAACTTATTAATCCAACGTGTCTATTTTGATGCCTCACACTATGTGTCCTTCACAGACTTCATCCTCTATTTTGATGCCTCACACTATGTGTCCTTCACAGACTTCATCCAGCCCATTTGCCTGCCAGATCGGGAACAGCAGTTTGAGGAAGGGAGAAAGTGCATCATCGCTGGCTGGGGAAGGGAGAGTGAGCAAGGCAAGTCTCCCTTAAAACACGATCAGAGAGCAGCTAATTACACAGCACAGACCTATCAAATAACAGGAAACAGCCAGTACCAAAGCACTGACCAATCAAATAACAGGACACAGCCAGTACCAAAGCACTGACCAATCAAGAAAGTAGATATAGTGAATAACATTGCACTTAATCAGTTGTATTATATTACCATTTTTCCTGTAATAAACAAACATGTTTCATTAAAGCCAGGGCAAGAGCTGAGAAAAAGATCAGGAAAAAAATGACAAAATAAAAAAATTGAAAAAAAAATATACATCCATCACACAAATTGATTGTGTATTGTGTGTTACATGCAATGAAATAGAAAGATTTAAAAACATTTAATCTAGTTGCATGTTATTTTATCTTAAAACTGTTACGATACTAAGATGTTTGGCTACCTATTTGGGGAAAATGGCTAAAAATAATTAAATCAGAACAATATATGACATAAGTTTAATGCATCTACTGTAAAAGGACAAGGTGATGTGAATTGCTCTATACAAACAAACAATCACTGAAATTCATTGTATTTTTTCCCAAACAGTCCTCAAGTTTGTGAGAATTACCTGGCTAATCGCCCGAACACATGTATTGCAGTAATGTAGCTCAAATCGCTGATCTCTGTAGGGGTTAGATTATCCAAACGGGATTGTCTCCATGTTCAGGCCCTGTGGCTGATGCACTACAGCAGGCTAGTGTGCCTCTGGTGCGGCGCACTGAGTGCCAGACATTATTACCCGAATACAACATCACGGCCAGGATGGTGTGTGCGGGGTTCCCACAGGGGGGCACCGACTCATGTCAGGTGAGTGCCGTGCCCCCACACTTTTATTATTGGAGTAAAAATTCATATGAGTGACACCAATGGGCATTATATAGGGATTCCAGATTAAAGGTCTTCCTGAATGATAAACTTCTACGCAGTATGAAGCAGGGACACAAAAGGGGCATCTTGGAAATGGGGCGGCCTTGTCGCTCCGCTGTGACGTATTCGGTCTTTGAATGCAGCAACTTGTGTGCGTGTGTGTTTCTGTTTGGTGACCGCTGTCCCACTGTGCTTCAGGGTGACTCCGGGGGCCCCCTCATGTGTCACAGTGGACACAGCTGGATCCTGGCGGGGGTGACCTCGTTTGGCAAAGGCTGTGGGCAGCCCAAGAGGCCCGGTGTGTACACCCTAGTCTCACAGTTTGCTGACTGGGTGGCAGAGACCCGGCGATCTGGGTTGAGAGAAAATAGATTTCTGTAATATAACTTGAGTCTGTTGCACCCATAACTGTAAGCTGTCCCTAACACGAATTTCCCCCTAAAATCAATAAAGTCAATATTAGTATTAATATTAATGATCTGAACCTGATCTTTTCTCCCCTGTTCCTGCTTTGTGCACCATTTTGTATAAATGATGTAGTACTGGATCACCACACGCTAGTATAAAACGCCTTCGGACAACTGTCCGCCATATAAAAACGAACTGAAAATAAATTAAAATCTGACTTTTACTATTCTAACACTGGGTTACAGATAAACCGAGGAAAATATCAAATATGTTTATTTCATTAAATTGTGATTTTTGTTTATACTGAGGAAATGTTATACATCCCTGCATAAAATGTGACGGACATAGCATACCAATAGCCATTTATCTCTGGATATATTAGGAGGACAAATGCAGAGAAAAGTTCTTTAACAGTATGTTATGCACAGAAAGGTGCAGGTTGTGAGCACAGGGCATGGGTGAGTATTTCAGTTCCACTTGGGTAAAAGGAGACAGATCTCTGAAGACCTGGTAGGCTAAGCAGAAGCTGGTCTTTCACCACCACCTTTCTGTCTGCAGAAACTTGGTATTTCCTTCTTTATGAATTTACAAGTACTGTTGCTTATTTTGATGTAAACATTTTTAAATCCAATGGTGAAATGTAACAAAGTATTTGTACTTCGTTACTGTACTTAAGTACATTTTTACGTATCTGTACTTAAGTAACAATAATAATGCATACTTTTTATTTTACTCCATTACATTTTACGGCAATTATCTGTACTTTCTACTTCACTACATTTCTACAAATTATGCCGTTAGTCGTTACATTTTTATGCCTGGGATACAAACGTCATGCGTGTATCTAAACTCTTCAGCCAATAAAGGCAAAGGTGTGTCGTCACGGAGGCGGTTCTAGTTTGTGCAGCCGGGTGAGAGGTC
>JAODLC010000052.1:7021741-7038386 GCA_026781145.1 Hippopotamyrus pictus | reverse complement strand
TACTTGAGTACATATTTTGCAGGATATTTGTACTTTTACTTAAGTACTAAGCTTCAGTACTTCCTCCACCACTGTTTAAATCAGGCATATAAATAAATTTGCCTTTAATATTCCCTCCAGTGAGTGTATTTCATGCAATATGATATATATTTCCATTAAAATAGCATCGAAAAACCTAAAAGCAAATTATCATGATTATCATTTATAAACGCAAACTGTTTGCACGCCTCTCTGGACTCCACTGTGCGTACAGTATCTGCACGTCTCTGCGCTCCTGTATTGCCTGTCTGTGCGTCTCTCTGCGCTCCTATGTGCTTGTCTGCGCACCTTTTTGCACTCCGGTGTGCCTGCCGTCTGCGTGCATGCGGAACCTAAACACTGGGTTCCGGTTATAGCCGGGCCCTTTTTGATGGTACTCACATCAACCTGCATTCCGGGCTAAATAGCGGTCCAAATTTCTGAAAAGTTACCACACATCAAGGCTGTCAATAAATATAAACAAAATAACAGTGACATCTACTTTTAAAAGTGTCTGGTCCTATTGCAAGTTAGCATGGACCAGCATGCCGACAGGCTGCGCTTGAAGGCGTTTCTCTACCTCCTGAGCTTCCTCTGCTCTTCCTGCGAGGCTGTAGAGCTCGGTCCCGATCGATGCACCGTGTGGGGCTCCGGGCTGGACCCAAACGTTGTGCTTCCCGTCCGGTACTTCTACATTCAAGCCGCCGACGAGGCTGGCCAAAATCTGACCTATTCTCCAGGTGAGCGCTGTAGTACTGCTGGCAAAAAAACAATTTCTAACAATGTGAAATAAGTACTGAGATAAGTATTTCAAAATCAAGCAAATTAATAGAATGAAGAAAAACCATAAAAATTTTACTTTTGCCATGTTCCGAATGCATATACTTATCCAGGTTCGATGGAAATTTCTGTAACATTATGGGTGATGCTGCTGTTTTTAAGGAGTGTGTTTCTTAACTGCATTGGAACCGAAAACAACAAAATCCCTAAGCGGGAGGTTAAATGATCTGTTTAGGTGAGGTACTGTATGAATACACCTTCACCCACCCCTCAAAATTAGAGACAGTCCAATTTGGGTCTTTCAGGAAATAGCAGAACAGTAAAACAGTTCCTTATGTCTCAGTACTACTTAGCTGAAAGTTTTTTTTTTTTTTGCATGAATTTCCCACAAACAAAGTAACAGTACTCCTAACCTTGTTTCAAGAAAACTCAGACTGCACAGAGGTTATCTGTGTATTTTCCACACAAGGTCACACAGTATATACATATTATCATTACGATCCAGGGAAAGACTCCTTCCAGGTACGCATCACCGCGCTGGCCCCAGGGAAGCACATCCGCATCCACGTCCCTCGGCCCCTGGACCGGGGAGACGGCTCCTTCCTCATGTTGTACCGGCTGTACGAGAGCGCCACCACTGGTCTGAAGGTGGAGGTGCTGCACGGGGATCGGCCGGTGGGCAGGTCCCCTTACATCCTTCCAGGTAACATGTAGTCCTCGTCAGCCCTGGGGGGGACGTTCCTCTGGCACAGAGCTCCCACAGAGCACTGGAGATGATCAGGAAGAATCAGGGCTATAGATAACGGGTGTAAAAATGTGTCCGGGCACCGGCTTTTCAGTACATATATGGGTCTCGGCTTGTGCCCACGATTTGATAAGCAGCTTAGTAGTGCGCCTCTAATACAACCTGGTTTTTAAAAAAGTTGGGACGTTGTGTAAAATGTAAGTAAAAACAGAAAGCATTTACAAATCATATAAACCCATATTTAATTGAAAATAGAACAAAGACGACATATCAGATGTTATTGTTTTATGACAAATATATGCTCAGTAAGAATTAGATGCCAGCAACACGTTTAAAAAAAGTTGTGACGGGGCACGTTTATCCCCATGTTGCATCACCTCTTCTTTTAAAAACTCTCTGTAGATGTTTGGGAACTGAGGAGACCAGTTGCTGGAGTTTTTGTCTCCTTTGTTGTATTTGTCATTTCATGATGCATGTTTTCAGTGGGCGTCAGGATCTAGCACCTGGAATCTTCTGCTGCGGAGCCATGCTGCTGTAATACGCACAGAATGCGGTTTGGCATCGTCTTGCTGAAATACACAAGGCCTTCTCTGAAAGAGACGTTGTCTGGATGGCAGCATATGTTGCTCCAAAGCCTGTATATATCATTCAGCATTAATGGTGCCTTTCACCCCAGCTATGGGCACTAATGCACCCCCATACCATTGTGGATGCTGGGCTTTGAACTGTCCGCTAATAACAAGTTGTCCGGTCCCTCTCCTCTGTAGTCTGGAGGACATGGTGTCCATGATTTTCAAAAAGAATTTGAAATTTTTATTTGTCAGACCAGAGGACAGTTTCCATTTTGCGTCAGTCCATCTTAAATGAGCTCGGGCCCAGAGAAGCCAGCGGCGCTTCTGGGTCATCTTTGGATATGGTTCCTTCTTTGCATGGTAGATGTTCATCCCGCATTTGTGGATGCCGCAACTGAGTTCACAGGCAGTGGTTTTTGGAAGTGTTCCTGAGCCCATGCAGTGATTTCCACTACAGAATCATGTCTGTTTTTAATGCAGGTGGCCAAAGATCACAGCTATCCAGTATTGGTTTTCTGCTTTGTCCCTTGCATACAGAGGTTTCTCCAGATTCTCTGAATGATATTATGTACTGTAAATGCTGAAATTCCCAAATTCTTTGCAATATTACATTGAGGAACATTATTCTTAAAATGTTGCACTATTTGCCCACACAGTTTTTCACAGTGGTGAACCTCTCCCTATCAGTTTTTATTGCAACAATGAAGTTATAACCAAGGCTCGACACTGCAGAAGTGTGTCTAATGCCATGTCACATACATTTTTTATACACATTCTCTTCTTATCAGATACTTTGTCACAAGGAAGCCCCCTCTATTTGCTTTTCCAGGTTGGCCCTGGTATTTCGCGTCTCCATGAGATTTTCCCAGAGCCCCTACCATTTTCTTGACCGATCATTTTATTACTAGGCTCCTGAAGATTCATAATTACAGTATAGCTGTACCTTGGTCCCTGACCAAGGTATCCGCCCATGATTTCCAACACAAGCCTAAGTAGCTTCCTCCCATGGCCATGTGTTATATTGTACCCTGCTTTTGTTAATAATACAAAGTTGGGCCAATAGTGTGGGCCAAGAGTGTGGGCCAAGAGCATGGGCCAATGGCGTGGCCTAGTACAAAGCCCCAAAACATGCTTGTCTGGTTACTTTGGTGTGATGTAGCAGCATCTGGAAACGCTTAAAAAGATTATATTCTTCTACATGCTACATTGATGTAATGTTATTTTCCAAGGTTACATTCACTATGGGTTACATCATTTTAGCATTGTATTAAAGATTGCATTTTGTAAGTGTTATGTAGTTTCATGTTCCATATAATAATCTGTAGTTTTTAACATTATACATCTTTTCCAGCTATTTATTGCTGCCATAAAATTCAATTTGAGCATATATTCATCATAAAACAATAGCATTTCTCACCTTGAACATTTGATATGTTGTTTTTGTTCAATTTCCAGTTAAATATGACTTTATATGATTTGCAAATCATTGCCTTCTGGTTTCATATACATTTTTCCACAGCCTTCCAACTTTTTTATGAAATGGGTTTGTATTAGAGGTATATGGTGATGCCAAAAAGTTAGTAATCTCTATAAATTCTGCGTATTTTTAATAAGTGTGTTAGACTACTGCAGAAAGTACCGCCACACCACTGACATCTTTTTACCTTGTTTATCCACAGTATCTCCTGTTTTAAAGATGTTGTGGCTGCTGATCTGTCCCTTTCTTCACCGCCACTTCAGTGCTTATCGCTTCCATGATTTACCAAAACAGTAGTATGTGGCTTTGCGCTAATCGAATTTAAACACAGTCAGAAATAATTTTGTTATGCTGTAGAGCCCGAGTGTCAGTCTGCATGTTAAGGTCTGCGGTTTGGATCAGTGCGCTTCCCTGCCTCTTAGGGCCAGTCTACCATGAGTACTGCGACTGTCCTAAAGCCAACGGCGCGGCTTGGCAGTCTGCCATGACCTGCCCATCCTACGAGCCCCAAATCCTCAAAGACTTCAGCTCCTTCCCCTCCATCGACCTGCAGCGCCTCCTACAGGAGGTCCCTAAGCGCTTCGCCCAGCGAGGGGGGCTCATCCACTACACTGTGCTCAACAACCAGGTGTATCGCCGCTCCTTGGGCAGGTACACTGACTTCAAGATGTTCTCCGATGAGATATTGCTCTCGCTGGCCAGAAAGGTGAGCCAGCGTCGCGGAGTCTGACCGGAGACGTGGTGACGTTCCAGCATGTGTCTGAGTTCTTCACCCGATGCCCGATTACCAGGTGCAGCTCCCGGACGTTGAGTTCTACATCAACGTGGGGGACTGGCCTCTGGAGACTCGGAAGGCGGGCGATCTCCCGGGCCCCGTGCCCATCCTCTCCTGGTGCGGCTCCACGGACACCCGCGACATTGTCCTACCCACCTATGACATCACGCATTCCATGCTGGAGACGCTGAGAGGTGTGTCCAACGACCTCCTGTCTGTCCAGGGGAACACAGGTGAGATATGAGACGTGCGTGATGGTCTGTCGCCGTGGAAACGGCAACTGTCGGGTTTGAATATGCGGACTTCGGATCCCCTGAGGCTCCCCCTTGTCTACCAGGACCATCCTGGGCCAACAAGACCGATAAGGCGTTTTTCCGCGGGCGGGACAGTCGTGAGGAGCGCCTCCAGCTGGTGGCGCTGTCCCAGAAGCACCCGGAGCTGCTGGACGCCGGCATCACTGCCTTTTTCTTTTTCCGTGAGCGGGAGAAGGACATGGGCAAGGCGTCCCTGGTGGGCTTCTTCCACTTCTTCCAGGTAGGCAGGGTCTGTCTGCGAGCTCACAGCAGAGCTCACAGCAGAGCTCACAGCGCCCCCGAGGGTCCCCTTTGCCTGCACTGCACTGCTGAGTTATTTTGATGCCAGGCTACAGTTTAAGCAAAAATTAAAATACAGTGCAGACTGTTTTCTGTTTTGGGGCAAGTAGCGAGCGATTTAATTGGAGCGGGGTGAAAATTGACTGGAGTTCCTGGTTCTGGTTCTGGTTCTGGTTCTGCTACACTGTCAGCCTGGGGTTTGTTGTGCTTTGCGCTCCTCCCCTGTAGTGCCACAGCAACATTATTTCTATGTTTTACATTTTATTTTAAGGTTCTGTCCATGTTGACAGGGTAACATTATTACCTGAACATTTCTTTTTTACATAATGTTGAAAAATATTTTTATAATAAAACTAATTTCATAAAAGTGCAATATGTTTATACTGCGAGCACACTATCCTGATCTGAACCCATGACCTACTAGGCAGCAGTTCTACCCACTGTTCTATTTCTTGTTTATTACATAATTGTTCTTAGTTGTAGAGATGGGATGATATTCTGGGATGTTGAGAAAACTGGACATTTTGAAAGGTTGCATGGCTAACATCGGCCAGGCTCCTTGGGACCCTCTGCTAGTGTGAATCACGTCTTTCTCTACCCCTTTCCGCCCGTACTGCCTTCCTCCGCCAGTTCAAGTACCAGGTGAACGTGGACGGTACGGTGGCAGCGTACAGGTTCCCCTACCTCATGCTGGGGGACAGTCTCGTGCTGAAGCAGGTCTCGCCGTACTATGAGCATTTCTACAGTCACCTGAGGCCAGGGACCCACTACCTGCCTGTGCTGAGAAACCTCTCTGACCTCATAGAGAAGATACGCTGGGCCAAGGTGAGAGGCCAGGGAAGTGCCATGATGATGATGATGATGACGACGATGATGATGACGACGATGATGATGACGACGATGATGATGACGCGATGATGATGATGATGATGATGACGCGATGATGATGATGATGATGATGATGACGACGATGATGATGATGACGATGATGATGATGATGATGATGATGATGATGATGACGATAATTAGGATTTGCCAGTCAATACAAAGTAACATAATCCAGTTAAACAGCATTTCCTTCAACTGCTTGCTGGAGTGAGATCATTTTAATGTTCTGTGCCTGCGGGTGCTGTGGCTGTCTTGCGTTTGAATGCTGGCGTGTAATTGCAGCGCTGTGGTAACTGCAGCTTCTGCAGTGTTGCATTTTACAGAAAGTGTTTAGAAGCAGGACACTCCATTTGTTCCCTCTTTTATGCACAGGAGAATGATTTTGAAGCACAGGTCATAGCCAAGAATGGGCAGATACTGTCCAGAGAACTGCTGCAACCCAACAGACTGTACTGTTACTACTACAGCGTGTTACAGGTATACTGCTGCTGCTGCTACTACTGCAGTGTGCTCCTGACACTCCACTGTTAATTTTGTGCTCCAGTGCACTATGGGTAGAGTGCAGTGTATCACACTGTTCTCTGGGTATCGCTACTGCATTGTACTTGTTTACACCATGCATACTGTTGTCACCCTTTCTCTGTTTTGGACTGATGTCTGTTAATCTGTGCTGTACTTTCCTTGCCGCTGTATGTACGAGAATGTCCATCTGGGATCAAGAAAACTAACCTAACCTAACCAATGTAACCTGATCTGACCCAATCTAATCCTAATCCTAATCCAATCTTAATCCAATCCTAATCCAATCCAATCCAGTTTCACTCTCCACATTACTGCCAGCTGCTCAGGGGTTAGTGGCACTGCAGTGAAGTCGCCTGTACTCCATGTCTTCCTCATGTAGATGTACGCCCAAAGGCAGCACGGTCGGCCCACTGTTCACCCCGACATGGACCCGGTGCCCCAGCCCTCAGATCACAGCGCCCACTGCGAATGCCAGCAGGAGACGGCGTCTCAAGAGAAGGACGAGCTCTGATCCGAGGCAGCGGCGATCTGGGCATGTGTGTCGGCAGGCTGGGCCTCTGGCCGTGTGATGTAGCTGTGCTCTGCCGTGAGCCTTGAATAAATCCGACGCGCTGAAGACCAATCAGTGAATCACCTGCCTCCAGCCCTCATCCAGGCTAATTGTCCATGTTTACAATTGATACAGCACTCTGCAGAACAGTTCCATTGCTTTATAAATGTCATTGTTTACAGTCCTGGATGCTTGGAGCTTAACTTTGGTACGAAAGCTGTTTATCTTAATGTATTTTTATAATGCTCAAGAATTGTCAGTTTTGTATTTTGTATATTTATTATAACATAAGCATAAAAATAAAGTTTGGCTACTTTGAATTCTCTTGAATTCTTGTTCAGTACGAGTGAGGTCACCGTTCAGTTCAGTTCTAGGTCTTTCTTTTGTTTTGATTCACTTCCTCATTGCACGGTCCCCTTTCTACCTTACCTGTATTAGTGGCACATTTGCTCCAAGTCAAACTGACAAAATTCACTTTCTGTACTGTTAGTTGTAGCACAAGTTGAGTTTCTATTTTCACAAAATTAATATTTACTAAAATTAATGCCACGGTTATAATATTCGTAATGACGACATCAGTTTCTGTAAAAGAGGGGGCACCCGGATTTGAACCGGGGACCTCTTGATCTGCAGTCAAATGCTCTACCACTGAGCTATACCCCCGACTACGCAATATCCACGCGAAGAAAAGTATTTATTCACTAGCTATGTCGTAATATGTAAAAAAGTGAAACGTGCTTGTATCAATGTAATATTAGGATATTGCAAACGCCGATTTATTCACAATTTATTTCTTTAGTTTACAATATAGAAGTAAATCCACCACTCCTTTACAGACATACCACTTCTCCGTGAAATTCCGGGAGTCTCCCGCAAACGGACAGTAGCTTCTTGACACCCGCGAATTATGTATGGAAATTTGTTCACAGTGAATTAAAATGGTGTTAACGTCATTCCGCTATTCAGCAGAAGAACAGGCAAGAAGTTGGCAAATGTTACTGCCGCACAATCCCCCTTCCCATTGTCGACAAACTGCACAGCCAGCAATCCCCGGCCCCGGTTCTCCCTCATCCACCTCGCAGAAACCAATTTGCCTAAGGTGGGATATCTGCTTTTACACGCCGTTTAACATTAAATACCGTTCATCAGTCTTACAAGAGTACGTAACGCAAACTGTATGTATTCTAGGACAAAGGCGATTTTACTGGACTTACAATTGCACCCCCTACTGGTTAGATAAATAAGCTATTTGAACACATTAAGCTCAACAAAATGAAGACTGTAAAGTTATATTTGAAAATGTGGCTTGTGTTAATCATACCAGTGTGTGATAGTAATTTATTGCAAATGTTATAATTTATTGATGTATTTATACATACATAGTTACAGATTTACATGTGTATCTGTTTGGCATAGGCTGTTATGACCTATGACCTGTTATGAGGACTGTCACTCACTTTGCACCCTGTAGGAGAAAAGCCTAGTTTCCGATGCTATAGGACAATAGTTAATATTAACAACGTATATATGGTTATGTCGTGAACTCTAACCTACATGTTAAATTTTGCCAATGAAAAGGCATGTGTTCCATGCAGTGAAAAATGAAATGCTTTTATGTTAATAGGTTTGTAAAAAGGACCTGATTCTAGGATTAGTGTAAAATATACTAAAACAAACCGTTAACTTGTAAATGGCCCCATGATGTTGCATTTGAGTTTGCACTTTTTGTCACAATTGAGATACCATAGACCGATAGCCAGAGTGAAGCGGTAGGCCAGATGGATTTAGAGTGCGGTGATAAGTTAATGTTGTCAGATCAACATTAAATTTTTCTTTAAATTATGGTTTCTTGTCAGGTGATACTGCCTTTAACAAGATTTAAGCCTCACTCTGTGTGGTCATTTTCATTTTGCTGCATCCTACCTCAGAGCACCATGCTATGGCTTGTAAAAAAGCAACAGGTGAACAAAACCTTGAAATTTGCAGCTAGAAATAAGGAATGTTCGAAACAGAAATGTTTGTATAAGAAATATAATTCAAAAACAGTGACTTGAGTTCAATGATAATATTGGTCCAAAATGCACATTAACTGTGAAATATTAGCTGTACACCAAGAAGTAAACAGGCATATGTGACAGTCATGTCTACCTCCTCGCCTTCTCTGAAAAGCTCAGCGGCGTTTGACATATTTACAAGCAGGTAAAACCAAATGAAACAAATAAAATTAGGATCTCTTTGTTTCTCGAGTATTTGCAACCAAACTGAGGATAAAAGATGTACGATGACAGTCCATCCAGGGAAATGCAAGCGACATGTAGAAAGAAGGTCAGTGATGTAGATTAAAAGCTTCATTTATACACAACATCACATAATCAGAACCAGAAAAAAAGAGTAGAACGTAAAAAGAGATCAATTAGAGGATATTAATATTCTGGCTAGATTCATCAGTCCAATTTTTCTTCTTGAAAGTAGTCAGCTCTGTTCAGGTAGTCCTCGAAATCTTCATATTGCTGAAGATCAAGAAGAGAGACATCAGTAACAAGCTTTACCCACTGCAATCAACAGTAATGCATTGTCATCGGGCGTGCAAGAAGGAGTAAAGTCATGACCCTTGAACAATCTACCAAGAGAGGAACTAAAAGCCTTGAACACTGCACTGTTGGTGGAGCTACAAGCCTTGAACATTGAATTGGGGATGGAGGTATATGCCTGGAATGTGCAAACGACAAACGCCAGCTGGATGCTACAGTTATTCTTAGAAGAAAAGCAGCTATACCAGGACTGAGAAGCCTACGGTCTACAGCACATGTCATTTGTCAGGTTGGGTGACATTGTATCCTGAAGCATTACACAGCATGATCCATTGCTCTACACGTCTAGTGACAAGGACACACCTGTCTGATCCAGCCACAAGCCCGCAGCCGAGAAAATGCCTTGCTGACCATATCCTTCACAGGAGCTTCCTCTTCCTTCTCCAACTCTGCCTTACACTGACGGAACAGGTGGTACTTGAAGTGTTTCAGCTGGTGGTAGACCCCAGTACGGTTGGCACAGACTGCGCCTACCCGGAAGTCCTGAGCAGTCCGGAAAAATGTTTACGACAGCGTTCAATGCTTCTGGGGAAAACAGATGCATCTACAGCGTTTGAATGCATCTGGTACCAGACAGCAGTAAAAATGAGTCAATGATGCAGAGCAGACAAGAACCATCATCTTGATATTTACAGTAAAGGCAGTTTAAAAAAAAAAAAATAATAACCAAAGCTCTCAATCAGTTAATTATTAAGTCACCTATAAGATACTGACCTACAACCATTGACCAATGACTGTGTGCGTAACAAAAAACATACAGAATGTGGTGTGCAACTCAACCAATCACATCAGCTGCTGTGGGTAGCTGCTGCTGGCCACTACCTGTGTGTCATTAGGCATGAAGGTGTCCTCCTGCAGGGTCTTCTCGTCATAGAGCTGCCCGGAGAGGCGCACACAGAAGCGGGTGTGCCTGTGGAGCTGACAGGCCTCACAGGTTCGGTCAAATCGACCTATACTCAGGATTTTCACGTTGGGGTAACACTCCACTCTCTCCTGCAGAGGGCGCCAAATCGCAGATAGACAGGTGTTATGGAATTGATGTTTATTTATCAAATGCACAACGGTACAGCAAATAATGATAGATGCAGGCAAATGAAATGAGTTACCGCAGCCTTTCATCATGCTTAGAGACCTACAAGCACACAAAGCAGAGTCACACCCCTTAAAACGTTCTTTAGACCAGTGGTTCTCAATCTTTTTTTATCGAAGGACCCCATTTCCAAAAAAAAAAAGATATTTCTGCCCCCCTACGCAAGTTATGATATTGTTTCTGTTGTATGTGTTCTACAATGATGCCCGACATTACCACTCTCCATTCATAGAAAAATATTTTAATTTAGTTACACTGCCAAACAATATTCTTTTGAATATAACTCAAGGTTTCACTCCACTATCTGTGCCAACACTCTTTTTCTCTCAGTTTATGACATTGCTGTCAAAACAGAGGATGAATGTTTAAGAACATCTACTTAAGTCTAAAATCCATCTGGCAAATGGCTCTAAAACCAGAAGCCTGACAGCCGTTAAAAATCAGGGCGACCATAGGTCCTCTTTTTCCTGGACTCGTTCTCCGTTTTGTGATCTAAAAATGCCTGAAATGTCTGGAATATCTACATTTACTACCCTAATTTTAAGGTATTAGCCTTCAACAAAATACAACAAATATTACCAATTATATTTTCTAACGATCTTTAATATAATTTGAACCAAGTGGCAATGATTCCTTGCCTTTCCCCTCCATCACCCCCCCCCCGAGACACTGCTAACTGAATGGTTCAATTTTAGCTGTGGATTCTGGGATTCTGAGTCACGTCATGACGGTGTTTTCAACCAGGATGGAATACTATTGGTTTCTATGGAACATCTTTAATAAAGTCCTAATTTTAACACACAATAAAAGTGTATCAATATAAATGGTACTGCGTCGTCATGTATCTAATTTAGAAAATGTATCAAAATACTGTATAAATTTAATACAGGCTACCACCCAGCCCTAAAGCAATGTCATAATTTTTCTCTACAATTTGCAAAAATTGTGCGGACCTCCTCATTCCTCACTGAGGACCCCTAGTGGGCTGCGGCCCCCCAAGTTGAGAACCACTGCTTTAGCTCCCCAAATAAATGTACACGAGTAAGTTTAAATAGTATGTTCTCAGTCATTCCCCATCAAACCGCCCTTGTAAAGACTCAGCCCCCCTTTTCATGAATCTCTCGTGATGCTCCTGCTGCATGCCCTGCTATCACTCAATACTCGTGCGCGACACGTGCTTCTCGCCCTGCTATCACTCAGTACTCGTGCGCGACACGTGCTTCTCGCCCTGCTATCACTCAATACTCGTGCACGACAGGTGCTTCTCGCCCTGCTATCACTCAGTACTCGTGCGCGACACGGGCTTCTCGCCCTGCTATTACTCAGTACTCGTGTGCGACACGGGCTTCCCACCCTGCTATAACTCAATACTCGTGCACGACACATGCTTCTCGCCCTGCTATCACTCAGTACTCGTGCGCGACACTGCTTATCGCCCTGATATCACTCAGCACTCGTGTGCGACACGGGCTTCCCGCCCTGCTATCACTCAATACTCGTGCGCGACACGGGCTTCTCGCCCTGCTATCACTCAGTACTCGTGCGCGACACGGGCTTCTCGCCCTGCTATCACTCAGTACTCGTGCGCGACACGGGCTTCTCGCCTTGTAGCGCTCGCTCCAGCGGCTCCTCTGCTTCAGGTTCACCAGTCGGGGGATGACAGTGCGCTGGTCCAGGTGGTGCAGGGAGTTCTTCATCTTGCATGCGTAGCGCTTTGTCCGGACTCCGTCTGCAGCAACACATCTGTCATTACAGGAAATACGACTATCCACCAATTACAGATATACCTTGGGTATACTCCAACCTTCAAGTGAAAATACAAATGCAAAAGCCTGATATCTCACAAGGGTCACTGCAATGGTCCCCACTTACATCTAATATAACAGCACCATGCCTCTTACTACACAGCACCATGCCTCTTACTACACAGCACCATGCCTCTTACTACACAGCACCATGCCTCTTACTACACACCGCCATGCCTCTTACTACACACCGCCATGCCTCTTACTACACACCGCCATGTCTCTTACTACACAGCGCCATGCCTCTTACTACACACCGCCATGCCTCTTACTACACAGCGCCATGCCTCTTACTACACAGCGCCATGCCTCTTACTACACAGCGCCATGCCTCTTACTACACACCGCCATGCCTCTTACTACACACCGCCATGCCTCTTGTTCAGACGTTTCATGTACACATTATGTAAAAGGCGGAGTTTCTACTCCTGAGCTTATTCAAGCATGGGAAATGTCTGACATGGGCTCTGATTTGTTGGGAATACCTCCCACTTCACTCCGTAAATAAGCAGATGCTAGAGCAGGGGTGTCAAAATGCAGTCCTGGGGGGCCGCAGCCCTGTGTAGCTTAGTCCTTTCCCTGTTCTGCCACAAATGATTCAGCTCAAGAGTGATGTGGTAATTAGCACAAGGAGTTGAATCTAATGTGTTAAATGAGGGGAAACCCAAAAATGTGCAGGGCTCCGGCCCCCCAGGACTGGAGGTTCGACACCCCTGTGCTGGAGGATCCATTGCTCTCAAAATATTCGTGTCCTGGCCTCTGCTGGCCCATCCCCAGATGTGAAGCACTGCTCCCCACTGGGTCTAGTGTCCTTACCATACAGCGACTGGAGGAACGTCTGGTCACCCGCATTTATCAGCAAGGCCTTCACCACCAGCTCAAAGTGGTCCAGCTGGGAGCCGAGCGCCACTGGAAGGGAAGCAGACACACGAGGGCCTGAGCGAGGGCACACGACCGAGGGACCCAGGAACGGCACGTTCTGAAGCACCATGTTCTCCACGGAGCGTGACTCACTCTGTGGAAGGTGATAGGAGAGGAGGGATCTCTCCTGGCTCTCCCCTTTATCCCCATCTTTCTGCTCCTCATCCTCCACTATGAAGTCTTTCAGACTGTCACTCTCTGTCCCTTCCTCACTGCTGTGCAGCAACGTGCAGGTAGCATCTTCATCATCATCTTCATCATCATCGTCGTCGTCTTTTCCTGAGCCCTAGAATTACACACATTCTAGAATGATACAGAAAAGTATCACGTATTTTTGAGATGTGCTATTTTACTATTACATGTTGCTTTGGACAAAAACATCTGATAAATAAAATAAATGTTATAGTATAAAACCAAGTTGTCACAACTGCCAGTGTCCTGCAAGCAGTCCGCACGTCTGATCCAGAAGCTGGTTTTTCTTTACCAACCCCGGAATTACATAACCTACGCATCAGAGGTACCCAAGCCGTCGTCGATCCCTGCGGGATTAATGCTTTATCTCTTGGCTGGCCAACCGCTTGACCTACAAAATATATCATGGGGGAACCCCCTCCCCGGTTGGAAGCAAAATATACCATGGAGACTCCCCCCACCCCACATTTCCGATTTGTTGTTAGTCCGCCCCGTGACTGTTTTCCGTTTATGATGATTTCTGTAATAAGCCAGTGGTCTATTTATAATGTTCTTATAAAATGCAACACGATAACTGGAATCAGGTCCCTCAGATCCCTTTAGGAACATCACTGTCGCATTTCAAAACACTGCACGACACAGGCGGTAGTGTGTCGCATGTTGTGTGTTATTGTGCAGTGCGCATGTCGGTACCTCCGTCGTCCCGCGCACAGAGCGGCCGGCCCTCGCCCTCCTCCTTCGCGACAGCTCCAAAAGCTTAGCCCGCCTTTCTCTCTTTTTCTCCTTCTCCCTCTCCGGCCGAGCTGCGTCCCCCTCTTCTTCCTCGTCCGATTCGGACAGCGGTGTCTGCAGGTTCAGACGTTTCTTAGGCAGCGCCTTCCGGACAGGTCGGCCCACTTCGTCGCTGTCGGAGCTGCTGGAGCTGTCAGCGAGAACAGCGGTAATGGAGCGCTTTCTCCGCGCCCGGGGCGCCGCACACGCCTCCTCCTCGTCGCTGGCGCTTCCGGCCGGCTGCTCTTCGTCCCGGCGGTCCCCCGCATCGTCGGAATTGCTATGCACGACATTGCCGGAGGCGGTGTCCGCGGGGTCGGAGGCGGTGTCCGCGGTGTCGGAGGCGCTGTCCGCGGTGTCAGAGGCACTGTCGTCGGAGTCTTTTAGGTAGCCTAGGAAGCCGACGCGAGTCTTCCTCCGGTCCACACGGGAGCTCGGGCGGAGCCCCGAGCTGCTTCTCCTTCTTGTGTGGTACATCGGGCTACACAGATCGGAGATCAGCCAGGCGGGGCACCCAGATGCGCGGTCAGGACCAGTGCCTCACGTGGGACGGAACACGGGTGCTGCTGCTCCCCTTATTATTCAGCACCAGCAGATACGGTTACGGAGAGGTGCCGGTGTTCTAAAAGAGAAAAACAAAGAGGTGTTTATGGAACACATACTACCGACACTTCGGAGCTCGTCTCGTCAAAGTAAAGAGGCAGGGAGTCTGCCATTAAGTTTCGTTTATGCAGTCTCACGTGACTGATTACGTCAGAGGCGTCCCGGGGCGCCAGCGGCTCCGAATCCTGTCATTTTGAGCTGATAGCGACTGTCGCGCACCTCTTGGGTTTCCACGTTACTTTACGGGCGAATCTTAATCTTAACATTTGAATGTTCGCATGTGTACTAAACGTGCAATAGCTGGTGGTGAATAGACGCAGTGCAGTTATTAATAAATGTGCATTATAAATACATAAAGCTCAAAATCAAGTGGTGTGCATTTTCCCTCATAGTTCATTATTTGTGTGTGTGTGTGTGTGTGTGTGTGTGTGTGTGTGTGTATTAGGAGTAAGCGGGGCCACGGGCACAGTGAGCAGTACGGGTGCAATAAACGTCACAAAGTGGTTAAACGCGGAACCCTCTGCCTGTTTTCTACGTACAACATGGCTCGGCGACCCACTTTTACAGTATTTCGAAGATTATATAGGCTATTTAACATAATCAGACCGTACTGTCATGCATTCCGTTCCATGCAAAATTCTCAGATTGTTATAAGTGTTGCTATGTTCTGAGACCCATTAGGCGTCTCCATATGTTTGGGGGAAAAAGGTTCGTAGCCTCGAAACACCAACAGGTGTTGGGCCGAGTTCGGCAGCCCTGCCCCCTGTCGGGAGCGCGCGCAGCTCTTTACTTCGATTCGAAGGGGGAAAAGACGTAGTTCCGTCCATCTAAATGTGCAACAGAAATAGAAAATTGCGCTTGCACATTTAAAAGACGTTTATCACTGTTTCACATCACGAAAACTGCATTTAATCCATATGAAACTGATAAACTATGCGATGACATGTAGACGATGAGCCCCGATCGAGAATATAGGACATTTATTCGTCTCGTTATTATAGTTTACTAGTTTATGAACAAGGAAGTTATTGGTTTTATTATCCAAAGGAGGAAAATTACACAATATGATTTCTTATTCACATTTAGTAATTTAAGTAATAAAGTACGAGAATATTCTGGTGCAGTGATCTGAAATACCTAAACAAAAAATATGTTTGTCTTTATACGGAAGTCTGTAGATGATGTCGGACATGCATCAACTTTTTAATTTCTTTTCGTTATCTCGAGATCACGACTTATTTTTCTCGTGATCGCAATATAACCAAAGTCTTTCCCATGATCTCAAGAGAGGTTTTGTATCATACTTGACGTGGTAACGTTTATTACTGGGTCATTCCATATCAAATCACACTTTCGGACCTCATCGTCACAGATTTTAACGAAACTTGGCATGCTGATTTGGTCACATGAGAAACTCATGAAACTGAAATTGTGCGTGTCTTGGATCAATATTGAGGGAGATTTAAGCGAACAAAGTTTTAACTTTTTTTTTTGCCGGGGGGGACTATGATTTTGACTGGCTATATTTACCTTAATAGAAGCTGCACATAAATGGTTCTCATATTGTTTTAAAGCTATTGTCCAGCTCTATAGATTGAATAAATAATATGCCATCCCCATATGATGTATTAGTATGTAATAACTGATTAATATATTAAAATATATATGTATGTATATGGGGGCGGCACGGTGGTGCAGTGGTTAGCACTGTTGCCTCACACCTCTGGGACCCGGGTTCGAGTCTCCGCCTGG
>JAODLC010000052.1:6981051-7011273 GCA_026781145.1 Hippopotamyrus pictus | reverse complement strand
CTAAACATGTAAAATAAACCTGATTAATTTATGTTAACAGAGAGGACATGAACTAATTGTGTAGAATTAATTAAATTTATTATAGTAAATCCAAAGACACCGGATTTCCCTTTTTTTCAGTGCAGGAAAATGGGAGAGTTGTCAAATTTAAGTTGCATTAATAAAAACTATTGATTTGAATGTAATCAGGTTATTCAGTACACCTAACTTAAAGCAAATGGATTCATTAAACTTGTTAACTTGATTTGAAAAAACAATTCATTTGTGTGTTACCAACTGAAGCAATTTTTTTAAGTTGGGCCAACAATTCTCTTTTTTCAGTGTAGTACAGTTTAAATTGTATACTCATGCCACGACTAAAACAAATAGTTTGTGCTTTCTGTACATGACAAGTAAAAGGGTTCTGAGTCTCAGCTGATAACATTACCTACCCACTGTTTGCTTGACAGTGTGTGACTTAGATCCACAGTATTGTGACAGTTCTCACTGTAGCCACATTGCAGCTGCACAGTCATTTCTGTCCATCTTCTAACTGTGTTATCCTGGCCAGGGTGGCAGGGGGACAAAAGGCTGGGGTACACTCTAGATGGGACGCCAGTCCATCTCAGGGCATCGAGGGTACAAATCTCCTGTCTTTGGACTGTGGGGAGAAAAGCATGTGGACACTAGAAGTGTTTCTTTATACCAAGAATGCAGAGACCATACTTGTGGTCTTGGCAAGAGCGGTCTTGCTAACTTGCCTCCCAAGAACGAACTTGGGACGGAATAAATCATGAGATTAGGGATGGCGAGGATGCAACTGATGCATCCTTGACATTTAGGGCAGGGCAAGAACCCATCCTCCCTACTTCGCTTCATAGTATTGGAAGATGACGTGGAACGGGTACACGAGAACACAAGTACACTCAAGTAACCTTTGCATACTGAGAAACACCCCAGGATACTTGGTTTGAAGATGGATAGGTCTGTTCTTACTGATCCGACACAGTAGAGATCGTATGAATATGGCATCTAGCCTATTTTATTACATTTTAAAAGAGAAAGTAATTCTATGTATAAATATCAAGCATTCAATTATGATTCTACACAACTTAAATTGATGTGGCAGCTCAGCGAAATTAGCGTCTTTTGTTTTTATTATAACTTTCTTGCTGTTGAAGATTACAGTTGATAACAGGGTTGCAGGCACCCATTGTTGTCCTGTTCATGGCTTGTCACTCAGATCTTGCGCTAACAAAGTCAATAAATTATCAGGGGGGCAGTTAATAACCGCCTATTAACTTTGCTTACGCGAGCGCCTAGAAGGTCCCTTCTTTGTTCTGCTGCTCTGACAGGGAACCAGCCCATTACAGCCTCAGCAACCGGAATGGAGAAACAACACACTATAAGCTCTTAAGGACTATTTATACTAGTAATTAGAGCATTGGTCACGTTCGTTAAATACTGCGGCTTTCTCTCTTTCGCTGAAAGACAATAAGGGCAAGGGGTGCGAGTAAACTGCCTGACGTCTGGAAGCCCAGCAGCGGCCAAATTACTAACTGACTGTTTGACAGTTGGGCCACTGCGCTATACAAGTTACTGCTTATATGTGTGTAAGCTCTAATTTGACCAAATTCCGTCTAAAACCTATAATATCATATAAAGGTATGACACGTGCATACACACCTTAGTCCATTTAGGTATTTCTCCTTCCGGTTTCGAACGCACTCCTCAGACCGAAAGAGGACTATTAATGTGATGCGTTATGTCGCTGCACTTTTAATTCCGTCGCTCTGCTGCTCCGCTGCCATGCTCGGTATGGGCAGTAGGTGGCGACTCAGATATACCCGATGTAACGCGCGCGCAGCTTTCGGAGTCCACTGTTAATTAAAGGCGAAATCTAGACCGATCGCAACACATTTCTGCGACAGCACAAACGTGCAACGGACAAATTGTAGTTATAAATTAACCAAATTAAGCACTTCCACCAGGTATCATGTTTTTGTTTGTGAATGTTTTATGTGTTTCGATAAAGAAAAAGGCGATTTCTTTAACATCGTAAGAGCTCACATTCCGGGAAGTATTTCAAAAATCATTAAACCTTTATTGTAACTAAATGTGTTCATTCATGCTCGACATTTTTTTCAGTAAATGTTAGTGTATTAGTATGTAAATATTAGTATAATAAGCAGGTTGTAACTGTATACATACAAAATGTTGTGCTAAAATGGTAATTTAGCAAAATAACATTCCCACCAGTCCTGTAGCATAGGCTGCTTATTTATTTAAGTAATTTTTGTGTCTGTTTTCATTGTGGCTATCGACGCTGGCTTGATAAATTAACGAAACTATGCTACGTAATATTTTTCGCTTTTCTTTAAAATAATGTGCTTAACACATGTGAAAATAAATTACGTCACTATCCCTGTGTGCATCCTTGTCTGATGACATACTTAAAACTATTCGTAAGCGTGATCTGGACGAGTGCCGCAGTTTGTGAGCTAATCAAATTGTGCTGATTATCAATGCACAAATATGTGTACCATATGAACATAAAATGTGTGACAAAATAGGAAACGAAGTCGCTAAAATGTCCTTAAATCGTTATTAAAACACACAGTAGGCCTGATAATGATAATTAAGCATGGCAAAGAGAAATTATAGGTTGTAGTTCTATCGTCACCTCTTTTTTCATTTGGCTTCCGTTGGAAATATAGATTAAGGAAAAGCGAGAAGAAACGAAAAAAGTGAAGAATAAATAGTTAATAATCGAAATAACCTGGAAACCGCCGTTATAGGTCGCTCATCTCTGAGCTCCGCTCACCTTCTCGGTCTTTTCTGGGGTCTCACTCTCCTTCGGAAAAACATTCGTTCCCGATACGAGTCTCGACTCCGGGGTTCTGCAATCCGTCTCTGCTTCATCAGAAATAAGTCATGTTGTTTATTTCATTCTTTTAAAAAAAACAAAAAACAATCGAAAATCTAATTTTACAGTTTTTTTCGCCATAAATTACCGCTTAACCTGTATTGATGTGTATTGTAGCGTACATGTTATAAATTACAATTAATTTCTCCCCCCCATTCTGAATTTGTCATTCAATTCTGTCATTAAATTTTGGTCCAAATAAAAATAACGCTTGTTGCGGCTAGCACAAAAAATAAAAAATTTAATCCGGACGGCTAGTGAAGTCGCGGGCACTTCTTCCAACAAGAAAAAAATGGACGGAATATGTTCACAGTGTACCTGTGCGTGTAATGCAGGCCTACTTTAGAGCACCTTTAAAATACCCAATTCAGCAAGGATAATTATTTTAGGGATCAATTGATATTTGTTATGAATAGGCGTAGTGTATTGTTAGTACATTGTTTAAATTAAAAAGCACATTTTAAAATCTTAATACCAGAGTATGAAACTATAAAACATTCATAATAACTGCATTTTTTCGATAAAAGCAGTAGAAAGCTAATATTTCTGTTTGAGAGTGTGCAGTGTGTTCGCGAATTACTGAGTAGGAAGTTTAGGTGGGACATCGCTTCGCAGTGATGGTGGGGTTTTTTTTTTTGCACCGAGAGCCAATCAGAAGGACAAGGACACGTGTGTGTGGCAGGACCAGGAGCGCCTGCAGCTCAGCCGCACCGTTACTGCACTAAGGCAGGGCGACAGCGACAAGGTCTGATCAGCGACAAACACATTTCAACACAATCCAAAGATCTTATCAAAGGGGCAACCATGAGCGCTAAATCGCCAACTTGGCTCTCCTCATACTGTATAGACAGTATCCTGGGCCGTACGAGTCCCTGTGGAGCAGGATTAAAAGGGTCAAAAAATATCCGCACGCCGCCTGGCGCAACTGATCAAGACGGGAGCGCAGAAGGTAGGAAAACAGACCAGCACAAAATTCTAATGTTTGCTTCTTACACGTAATTTCTTCGAATATGTTAATTTCACAGACAGATTTGGTACTGGGCACTGAGCAATACTACCCTATGGAAAAGCCTCAATGCCGCTCACGTTACACATCAGCCTGGAGGTTTTAAATATAGTTTTTATTATCGGTTTGGTTGTTCTCGTGTTTTACTGTTACAGAAATTACGTAGGGAGCGGTAAATAAAATCAAACAAGTCAACAAAATAATTAAAAGGAAAAGAAAACTAATAAATTATATAAGTATTCAATTAAGTGCTTTCGATACTTAAAATAATCGACCTTATTTGTAAATCTGCACGGTGGTAAAATACTGCCTACCGGTTTAAAGTCCCAGGTTGTAATACATTAATTTCTATAAAATATCATGTCACTAAAACGTTTACAAGCAGTCCAATATGCTGTTAACGAGGTCACTAAATTTATGGTTAATGCTGACGGTTTTACTTGCAAATAATGGATTAAATATAACGTGTGGTTTATGTTGTATGCGTATTTGCAATGTCTATATGAATATTTGACTTCAGCCATTTGAGTAGGTTTCTTGTGACATAAAACTACATAATGCGATGTATAGCCTATACTGTATTTGCATTTACTCCGCTATATGTTAGAATATTTTTTATATGTTTTATATATTATATATATACAATATTTCCGCATAGATGACACGGACAGTAAAATTTAACGATGACAGGTACATCTCCTTGTCATATTTCTAAAAGCTCTTGATAGAGATTAACCTTTGAATTCCTTCGACTCTTTATTTGCAGTGTCCGCCAAAGATAGCTCATCTTCAATGCCGGAGGTGCACCTGCCACCCAAGCTACGCCGGTTCTTTGACCGGGAAGGGAAATACTTGGACTCCGGCAGAAAATCTCAGGGAAACGGGGATCTAGGGAAAACAGAGAAAATGCACAATCTTAGAATTATACAGGCACCGCCCGTTAACATCAGTCGTACCAAGTCCTACAGGGAGAACCAGTCGCTGAAGCAGCTGGACGGAGCCAAGAGCCCCAAGAGCGGGGCCGAGGCGCTGACCGAACCGGGGACGCTCAAATTCGAGGAAGATGCGGTACAGGAGGAGCCATCCATGGAGTCGCTTTCTGGAGATGTATCTCCGAAAGAAGCAGAGGGCACCAACAACGATGGGGATGTTAAAGATGGAGAGGACAGTATGTGCTTGTCGGCGGGCAGTGACACAGAGGAGGGCATGCTCAAACGCAAGCAGCGGAGATACAGGACGACATTTACCACTTACCAATTAGAAGAGCTGGAGAGGGCCTTCCAGAAGACGCACTACCCTGACGTGTTCACCAGGTAATGCACCTCCGGCAATTACATTTGCTAAAAATAGGAGATATTCACCTGTGGCATGCAGGTCGGTCCGCTATCGTGCCACTTTATTGGGGCAGGAAGGCAGAGTAAAGGCAGCCGAGGTATTTCACCGGATGACGTCACGGCGGTCACCTGGAATGGGTGCAGTGTTCACTACCCACCGCATTCGCTCAAGCGTCCAGTTTCATCCTCATCGATTAAGACAAGTTAGACAACTGTCCTAATATTTGAACAGACCTTTCCATTACTTACAGATTATATTTAAAACTTTGTCACATTTAATATCTCAGTAACATGCACTACTAACTTTTTAATAAGATATATTTATATTTTTTCATTTTAGATTTTAGAAAATGTAATATTTGGTCATTTTAACTGCGCTTTACATTTATTAAAATATGAGAATGCAAAATTAATTCTTGTAGAATAAAAAATAAACATATTTAGATTATTTTCGAACAGTTTCCATTTATATTTTAAAATGTTCATTTTGGGACATCCTTTAATATTGATCTTGTGCTTAATAGATAATATTCGCACGTAACAACAACAACAACAACAACAACAACAACAACAACAATAATAATAATAATAATAATAATAATAATAACGCAACGAATTCTTTAATTTTTGTTGATGGATGCAATTTATAGCACTTTGTTTTTTGAGAGACTGTAGAATATCCTATCTTTAATAAATATTACATTGGAAAAGGTAGAGAATCGGTCATAAGTCTATAAATCAAATATAGCGAAATTGTTTTTAAGATGACAATTTTGTGCTTTTTCCGCAAGCCATGTTTCATTGTATGCAGCGCCGTCGAACGATCTTTAATTTGCGCCTTAAAACTATAGGCGTACAGAATCAGTTAACAAAATCAAATAAAATTATTTCACGCAGATAATAGCCGTGAATAAGAAAGCTATTTTTTGTTCAGATTACTGAAACGCAATGTTAATATTATCCTTGAAATCAAATACAGCGGTTAAATTCTTTACTTTGGCAGGGAGGAGCTTGCAGTGCGGCTAGACCTGACAGAGGCGCGAGTACAAGTAGGTACATCGTCTAACATCATCATTATTATTATTGTTTTGTTTTTTGGTTGTCAGTAATATTAGTAGTTAGTGCTACAAAATTACAATATTTTTTTTATTTAGGCTACTATATGATTTGTTACTTTATTATTTTGTTAATAATTCTCAGCTGCAGCCTTGTCTTACTTTATTATGAAAAGGCCAAAAGAGAAGATGCAGTTTGGCTTTTAGTCCAAGAGGAAGTATGAATTGCAGTAGATTGTTGCTTGATTTCCCATTGTCTGACTGTAGGGAGCAGCGCTGCTATGAGGCCTTGAGTGCCCCTTCCCCCCCATCCTACCGAGACACTAGACACTAGCTAATGAGCCAGACTGCTGTCCTCCGCGTGAATGTACATTAGTAACTGCCTCGTGCACGGAGCCGCTCTCCCTTGCTGTGACTGTGCGAGGCCACTGCGGCGCTCATACCCGCACCGTGTGGCTGACAGGTGTGGTTCCAGAACCGCCGGGCCAAATGGAGGAAGCGGGAGAAGGCGGGGGTCCATGCTGCACCCCAGGGGCTCTCCTTTCCGGGACACCTGCTTTCATCCCACCCCCTGGGCCCCTACTTGGAAGGGGGACCGTGTGCTGCTCACGGTCCCCAGGCCCAGGACTCCCCCTGGAGCACCGGCACCTTCCGGGGCCTGACTCTTCCTCCCAGTGGCTCGGGGCCCCGGTTCGGCTTGGGGGCCTTGCTGGGCGCCGCCGTCTTCCGGCACCCGGCCCTCATGAGTCCGGCCTTCGGCAGGTAAGCAGTCCTGCCTTTCGCATCCCGCTGCTGATGATGAGATGGTCAGCTTTCACTAGCTCCTCCCCCAGGCTCTTCTCCATGGCATCCCCGACTGCCCCTCCCTCGTCGGCCGCACTGCTTCACCCCCCCACCGCCTCTGTGGATGCCATGGTTCCGGCAGCTACTCTGCCGGACTCCCCGTCGCCCTCTATGGCGGCTGACCGCCGTGCCTCCAGCATCGCGGCCCTGCGGCTCAGAGCCAAGGAGCACTCGGCTCAGCTTACCCAGCTGAACGTCCTGCCCCCCGGGGGAAAGGAGGTGTGTTAAGCTCCGCCCCCCCCATGTGCTCGCCCCGCCCACACACGCATGACCAAAGTGAAGAGGGCTGGCCTTACAGCTCACCTGCAGCTCCCAGAATGCCCTTGTGTTTTCCGCCAGCGATGAGCACATGCCCGTGCTGGGTGGGGTCCTCCAGGCTCTGTAACGGTGGCCTTTTGCTGTCCCCGAGATCTCTGTGCCAAAGGGGACAGGGCGACCAGCGAGCTGAGAGCTCTAGCAGCTGTGACAGAATGGGACAAACAGACTCCTCAGTGTGACGGACTGGGAAGCACTGATGCACATACAGCACGAGTCGCCTGTAGGAAGCAGAGGACGCCACCCTCTGCATTCTCACTGTGGATTCATTCCTGCCTCGACTGATATTTAATTTTAAAATGAGAGCTATAACGGAGAGCTTTGTATATTTTACAGTGTTTTAAAAGGCCGTATTCATGCATTTGTGTTATTGTAAAGGTTTTATTCAAGACTTCCATTAAATATTAGTTTAACTCAAAAATATTACGACCCTTCATCATTTAAGGTCTGTCAGTGGAGTTTTTGAACTTTCAACCAGAAATATGTACTGGAAATGCATCTGTTTATTTTTTATGGTATTGGGAGAAGCAAAATGAGCTAAAGAAAAGCAATAAATGTTTGTACAGACATTTTCTACAGTAACAGAAGAAATGCACATCCTCTGTCTTCTCTAGGGTTGAAACATTGACCTGCGGCCACAGAAAGTAAAGATCAGCTTCCTGTTTCGTCTTGGGAGACATTCCAAATTTAATTAAGTGATTAGAAACAAACATTCATTTTTCCATCCATCCATTTTCTATGCCCGTTGTCCTATTCAGGGTCACAGGGGTCCAGAACCTATGGGCACAAGACAGTTAACAACCCAGGACACCAACCCTCACAGGGCACACTCACCATTCACGCCTACGGACAATTTGGTAACTTCATTTAACACCAGAGTACCTGGAGGGATAAGCCATGATGGCACGGGGAGAACATGTGAACTGCACACACATGGAGCCAGGGTGGAGACTCGTCTACATCTTCTGAACACTTACTTCAGACAGAAATGCAGAGGGAAATAAGTCTATCGCAAGCAGTACTGGACAGGATTACAGTCAGCCACGGAATGGGATTCATTTTCAGCCCCGGAGTATTATACCCAAAACCGTGTATTTGTTCTGCGGAAACTTTGATAAATAACGCCTGTCACGTTTTATTATCCCGATAAAGAACAAATTCTGCACTTTTATAAAGTCTGCACTTTCTCAGCCCCGCCTGGTCTCTTTTAACCATCCATCGTTTGAAGAATTCCAGTGATTAGCGATCACTTGCGGCAGCTCCGCGCCCGCGCTAAAAGACATGCGAGTACAAAGACGCGCCTGCCGCCTCCTCGCGCGTCTCTCTATGCAGACAAAATGTGGTTTACTGAGTGCGTGCGTGCCAGAGAACTCGCTGCTTAACATTCTGATTCCAATTACTGTAGATTTTTAAACTTGTACATTTATTTTGTTTTCGACCGGCTAAACCTTTAACTTGCCGAATTATTTTGTTTCTAACCGACACAACATTCTGCCCAGTCCCCTGACTGGCCACTCCGGGCCTCATTCCAGTCCATCACAGGGCACACAGATGCACAGCACAGGATTGCAGCCTAATATAGCCCTGATGCAAACGAACGTGCACACGCGCACATATCCACAGACACTGAGGTGTGATTGAGGACAGCCACCGAAGCACCCCGGAGGTTTTTTCACGCATTTTTATTCTGGCACCTTAGTGACGCTAACGATAATTATATTAATCCATATTTAACAAAAACAAGCTCGCCTCATTAGAGAAAAAGCGTGGATTTGCCGAGCTATAATGGTCTTTTTTTCTGCCTGTTAACAAAAACATGCATTCAAAGGCGTAAAATTGGGTTTAGAATCTCCAGTGCGGCTCATAAGGAGGGACTCCTCATCAATGAAGTAACAAGTAATTTCGAAGAGTGCCATTCTCCAGTCTCCCCGATTTAATCTGCACGCCGCCCCAAGCAGAGCCACTACAGCAATCAATGCGCTTCTTTCACTAAAGTCATTTTCCTCCATTTGACCTGTTCATGGTGCTGAACTAAATTGCGTGAAATTACCTAACGGATTAATGCCCCTCTTTATCGTCTATTCGGAGAATAGCTTTCAGACCCCTTGTTTTACATCTGCTAATCTTGTATAACCCCGACACTGAGGAATGGCAACGAGAATCGAAGAAAAGAAAACTAAAATCCCGAAGTGATCGCTATGTTATTGCCTTTCTTCAAATGGTCCTTCGCAATAAATCCCGTTAATAATACCCAGAACTACGAAAAGTTCAGACTTCACCGGGTTCACAGAAAACGTTGTTGCTGGGCGTAATAAACGTGAGTGTTTAGTAAACCAATTGCCTCTCTAATTTCAGTCTCACTTCGACCAAAATCCGGGAACAGAAGCCAGATGGATGCTAATGTCAGGAGACGACTGGCGTAACTTCCGTTTGTAATGTTTGCTGGCGAGTGAGAAAGAACGCGGCAAATGAGGTTTTTACGGCTTTTTAAATTTATTGCTTGTTTCGACTACTCTTCGACTGCTAAATGCATTTCCACCTGCTTTTCTAAAACAACATTAACAAAAAACTTGATTATACATTTCACGTATTCAATTGCGGCAGTGATTTTTTTCTATTCGCATCATGATTTATGAATAGGCATAAAAATATTCACTCAATTTGTCACACAAGCTCATTAAGTAGGCTATATGAAAGTATGCACACTCGCAAGTAATCAGTAAAAAGACAGAGTTTCACTAATAGGTATAATTCAAAATTCAAGTCAGAATTCATTATTATTATTTAAAATGTCGGCAATCTGAATATATATTTTTGTATGCATTTGGGGCCCTAAAAAGAGGCTATGTCCGATGTGTTATGTTATTAATATGTTATTCTTAATTTATGTAGATTACAGAAAATGCAGGCCTAAATCAAAAGAAAATGGCATCTCAGTTGTGTTTTATTTCTCAAATCAGTGACAACCTGGCAAAACGTTTGGTGACAACGTATTCAGCCACTGAGTGACATATAGAATCAACGCATACACTGCATTGCCAAAAATATTGGGACACCCCTCCAAATCATTAAATTCAGGTGTTCCAATCACTTCCATAGCCACAGGTATATAAAATCAAGCACCTAGGCATACAGACTGCTTCTACAAACATTTACAAAAGAATGGGTCACTCTCAGGAGCTCAGTGAATTCAAGCGTGGTACCGTGATAGGATGCCACCTGTGCAATAAGTCCATTCATGAAATTTCCTCGTTAATAATTATTCTATGGTCAACTGTTAGTGGTATTATAACAAAGTGGAAGCAATTGGGAACAACAGCAACTCAGCCACAAAGTGATCATAGAGTGGAGACAGTGCATGCTGAGGCACACAGTGTGTAGAAGTTGCCAACTGTCTGCAGAGTCAATAGCTACAGACCTCCAAACTTCGTGTGGCCTTCAGATTAGCTGAAGAACAGTGTGTAGAGAACTTCATGGAATGGGTTTCCATGGCCGAGCAGCTGCATCCAAGCCTTACATCACCAAATGCAGTGCAAAATGTTGGATGCAGTGGTGTAAAGCACGCCGTCACTGGACTCTAGAGCAGTATAGACGTGTTCTCTGGAGTAACGAATCATGCTTCTCTGTCTGGCAATCCGGGGGATGAGTCTGGGTTTGGTGGTTGCCAGGATAACAGTACTTGCCTGACTGCATTATACCAAGTGTAAAGTTTGGAGGAGGGGGGATTATGGTGTGGGGTTGTTTTTCAGGGGTTGGGCTTGGCCCCTTAGTTCTAGTGAAAGGAACTCTTAATACTGCAGCATTCAAAGCCATTTTGGATAATTTCATGCTCCCAACTTTGTGGTAGTAGTTTGGGGATGGCCCCTTCCTGTTCCAACGTGACTGCACATCAGTGCACAAAGCAAGGTCCATAAGGACATGGATGAGCGAGTCTGGTGTGGAGGAACTTGACTCTCCTGCACAGAGCCCTGACCTCAACCTGATAGAACACCTTTGGGATGAATTAGAGCAGAGACTGCGAGCCAGGCCTTCTCGTCCAACATCAGCGCCTGACCTCACAAATGCTCTCCTGGAAGAATGATCAAAAATTCCCATAAACACACTCCTAAACATTGTGGACAGCCTTCCCAGAAGAGATGAAGCTGTTATAGCTGCAAAGGGTGGACCAACTCCATATTAAAGCCTGTGTATTAAGAATGGAATGTCATTAAAGTTCATGTGTGTGTAAAGACAGGTGTCCCAATATTTTTGGCGATATAGTGTACCAGATGCCAGACTCACAATGAGACAGCAACACAAGTTCACAAATTTCACAATTACACAACAATCCACATCCACTTCACACACAGTGTAATACTTTAAAAACAGCTGCAGATATTCAGATTGTATGCAGGCAGAGAGCAGGTGACAGCTGCTGATTGACAGTCAGACTGTATGCAGGCAGACAGCAGGTGACAGCTGCCGATTGACAGTCAGACTGTATGCAGGCAGACAGCAGGTGACAGCTGCTGATTGACAGCCAGACTATATGCAGGCAGACAGCAGGTGACAGCTGCTGATTGACAGTCAGACTGTATGCAGGCAGTGAGCAAGGGACAGCTGCTGATTGACAGTCAGACTGTATGCAGGCAGAGAGCCCTCCCCTCCCAGACCGGCTCCAGGGCGGGGCCCTGGTTTCCTTAATCCAAGCATGGTCACATCTCCCTTTATGGTAATCATCATGGGAGTCTATGTCAAACACACATAGACTGGCCGGTCACCTGGGACCAATTTTGGGAGACCCTACCAGTGGCAATTGCCCCAGACAATGGATTCACAGAGGCACACATCCTAGAATCACAGAGACACACATCCTCGGCTCATAGGGGCACACATCGTAGAATCACATAGACACACTTCCTAGGATCACAGAGACACACATCCTAGGATCACAGAGGCACACATCCTAGGATCACAGAGACACACATCCTAGGATCACAGAGACACACATCCTAGGAACACAAGGCACACAAACCCCTCCACCAGTACAAGGTAACGATTCGTTGTATGCTAATGTGGAATACATACACTAAACTGAAATATAGGTGCAAAATAAATTACCATTGTCATTGCTATTTTTTGAGAGAGCAATAAGCTCCTTTTCCATCTTCTTTTTTGCCCAATTTTTGCTCAATAAAAACAAAATATTTCTCCAGCAGGGGGAGTATTTCAAACCAACAGGCTTCCCTCAGCACAATGGGTGACAATAAGAATAAAGAGCATCTTTTTGCTTCTGTATCAGCTTCAATGAGAACCAACAAGGTGTAAATACAATAACAAGTGTGTAATTAATTGAGCGTGATGAAGTAAATGGAGATTATCCCTCCATTCTGCTGCCTTATGAATATTCTATTAGCTGTTATCAGACAGCTGGAATAGCTGTTAATTTAATCATTGCTCCCAATGGAAAGTGCCTCTTTGTGAAAGGATCATTTCAGAAAGTGAATAACTGATTTGACAATTCCGCCAGCGGATTTTCACTGGCTATGCCACGGGGGGTCTGCATCGGAGGGCTTCTGAAATGAGTGGGTGACCAAGAAGTCAGCCAGAAAATTGACTATTATCAGACCATAAATAAAGGACCATTTTTGTTATACCAGTGGTGCACAGTTACATCACACAGGCACCAGATCAGCTTTTAAAAAGCAGCGAAAACATGAGGTGATTTTACATTGCAAACCGTAAGAACTTAAATGTAGATGTTGGGGGCTTTTCCCACCCACATTTCTTTAGAGACATTTAACAGGACAAACATCCACCTGGCACAGAAGGAGATGCTAATCTGTGCGTTTGTGTGATGAGAGATTGTTAGAGAAACTGTAACAAATGGAATGTCTGAGTGTGACTGTGTCACATACACACACAAGAAGTACAGGATGTATTTGCTGAAACACACATAGACAAGCACACACACACACACACATACACAAACACAAAGCAGATACTTAATCTCACACACATGCACTGGACAGGAGCTTAGACATACCTGCCAGTGAAGCCTCAGGAACATTTCAGTACGCCGCACGCAGTGTCGCGGGAGCTCGCTCAGCTGGGCGAGAGTTAACGTCCACAGAGGAACCGTCTCTCTGCAGCTGTAGTGGAAGAAAAGAATCCAAACAGTTTTCATAAAGCTTAACAAAAAACCTTCCAATTTTAGTTAATTTTAATGGCCTGAAATAAGAATGTGACGCTATCCACAGTGCAAGGTCACAAAACGAGTCAATATATGTAAATCTTTACAAGGCCAACACAGTGGGAGACAAAGGCGTTTAGCTGAAGCACTTGCTGCTGTCCCCATGGCTTTGTGAACATAATTCCTCCCCATTGAAAGGTAAAATTGCCTGCTATTTGAAGATATTCATGCTCAATTTTTGAAATTAATTTCAATTGGGGAAATGTAGAAATGTCACCTCCAGTGAAAGGGATTTGATTTCAATTATCCTTGCTCAAAGGACTGTGATTTCCAAATACACTTAAGCAAAATTATGACAAGAATTTTTATTGCAGAAATTCAGTGTTTAAAGAGCGATTAGGCGATAAATGGCTGGGCATTGAATCGAAGTGAATGCACTGGTCTCCATGTGAAAGGCACTCAATTATCCACGATTGCTGCACGCTGCAACACGGCAAATAGAGATACCTGCTATTGCTGTAATTTGTGTGAAAATTAACATGCTGCAATTTCCACTACAGGGAATAGAAGCGGCTCTAATGGGGGAGTGAATGTACATCAATAAAGCCTGGGGGAGGGGGTTAAATTTAGCAAAAATATTGAAAATTGCAGCTGTGTCACGCTGCACCAAACAGCCAATCAGATGCCAGCGTGCTCCTTTCCTGTTTGGTGGGGATTCGATAGGCTGAATGGCCATCAGGAAAAAGAGGGAGAGAGACTGAGACCTCGGGGCTGGAAGTCTCAGTGCCCTGGGGGCACACTAGCCAGGCTTTGGGAAACTTTAGCTGGGGTCCCAGGACCCCACTATCCAGCATGATATGCAGGTGCCAGTCATACAGGTATCCACCCCCCTTTACTTGAGATATTTCACGTAATAATCACATTTAGCACTTTAGACAGCAGTTGCTCAGTCTCTTCAGCAATCAGCAGAGCAGTCCATTCAGCCACTGACTTGTGGGGGGGGTAGCGATTATCAATGGTCACGCATTTCTACCCAATCAGGATGCCCCGCTGAGCAATCTGACCTTCTCTTCAAAGTACGGTGTTCACTGTCCCCGCCGCCCCCCCACCGATTACCAAGGGTGACATGTGATAAACATAATTGCAATAATTTGTTAAGCGCCATGGCAACCCCTGCAGCAGCGCGCATTGAGGGGCTGGAGCCTGGCAGCGCAGCAGTAGCGTGGGGCTGCTTTTGTCTGGGGAGATCAGCCGGGCCGCCGGCGCATTCGGCACCTGGCCGCTGGCAGAAGCACGTGCTCTGCAGCCTCCGGGGGCTGCCGGCTCCCGCCTGGCCAGGTGGAGCGTGATCACAGGCAGGCTGGAGCTGCGGAGGGAGCCACACTTCCTGAGTGCGCACTCGGCCTGTTTGGGTCCATATCAGACTCCGGGACGCAGATGTTTCGCAGTTCGATGCGCGGCTGCTCGTCACAGCATGAGGCAGAGTCAGAGGACAAAGCTGGACTCAAGAAAAGCACTGGCGTGGCCCCCGAGGCACCGGGGAACCCGACATGCCGCTAATGCTAAAGCATGTAAAAGACGTAAAGGCCCAGGGAAAACACGGACAGAAATGGAGCGAGCAGACGAGCCAAAGGAGGATCCAGTGATTGCTGTGAATGCCGATGATGCACGTAGGGGGAGGAAGAGGCCTACAGGACCAAGGAATCCAGCAGAATGGAGAAGGCCAGTGATGAAGTAAAAACCTAGAGCTCCAGAAGACCTGGAATAGAGATGCTGATACACTGACAAACCGCTCAGATTATGGTATCACTGACCAGTCCTTTGGTATTACCGACCAAATGGCACACTCTGAGATATTACTGACCAGTCCTCTGGTATTACTGACCAAATGGCACACACTGAGATATTACTGACCAGCCCTCTGGTATTACTGACCTAGCAGCGCACTGAGATAATACTGACCAAATTGTTATGATCATGGTATCACTGAGCAAACCTCTCAGTCTGCCCTGTTTGCTATATTACTGGTGCAGGTTGTCAGTTCTCTGTGACAGCGCTGTTTTAAATTGATGAAAAGAATTCCAAAATATTTAGAAATTGCTCATTAGCCAATGTCAGGGGGTCAACAGTCAGGTCTGGGTCTGTGTGTAGTTGTATATCCATGTGTCGGGGGGCATGTGGCAGGTGCTGAGAGACAGGAGTCATGGCTCTCAATGCAAGTGCGTGTGTGTGTGTGTGTGTGTGTGTGTGTGTGTGTGTGTGTCTGTGTGTGCGTGTGTGTGTGTATGTGTGTGTGCGTGTATGTGTGTGTGCGTGTGTATGTGCGTGTGTGTGCATGTATTGTGTGTGTGTGTGTGTGTGTGTGTGTGTGCGTGTATGTGTGTGTGTCTGTGCTCTGCCTGAATTGATACACATTGTCCTGAGCTGGAACTCAGCATAAGTTACATTCTACCAGAAAGACACAGGTAGACACAGGCTATACAGAGACGTTACCATAAACGTGAAGCCTAAATGTCAGAGTGGGAAGCATTTCCCCACACTAACAACTAACCGCCATCTGGCCCCTGTACGTGTGAATGCCCTCCAGGGGGCCCCGGGGATTATGGGTAATTAGGTTGCAGCCAATGACAGGATGTAGCTGGAGAGTGACTGCCATGGTACTTACTGTGCGCCTGGCACTCTGCATTGTCGCGGTGACACGACGGAAGGCAGCACGGACCCTCTTTTCCAAGCTAGGGGACAGTGTGACTCCCAAATCAGACAAGAGCATGAGGGAGACGTCCTGTCATCTGCGAGACCCCCACACCTTCAGTTTGCTGGGGGCTGAGTCCAAGCACTATCCTGGACTCCTCTATGACAGCTGGGGGAGTTGGGGGTGGGGGGGCAGGCAGCACTTTTTGAAGAGTCGTGTCCCTCACCAGGCAGAGAAGAAAAAAAGCATTTAATTAGCAGATCTATTTAGTAATTCGACACTCGGCACCAGAAACAGCCAGAGATTTCCCTTTAGATGGAGGATAATTGTCTGAGTGCTATTAGAAAGGCTCAAACAGGCCTGGATATCTACACACAGGAGGAGTCATAATAGCCACTGATGTCTCCAATCAGGGGGGGCTTGTATGTTGAGCCCCCTCCTACCAGTATGGATCCTTATGCTTTGCCCTCCACAGCTGTGGTGGCAATTTGTGTATTGGGGGGCAGGAAATATGACTGTCAATCACAGACGACTGTGGCAGGATAGTGACTAGTTGAACTAGTCTTACTTAATTTATTTTCACCAGCCTATTGATGAAATTTATGTAATGCATTGTGGAACTCCAAACCAAAGACAAGATGATTGCTTTAATAAAGCATTAGACAGGTATACTAGTGCTGATTACATATTTCATGTTCTGCGAGTGAAATGTATTTGTTGTTTGGGTTGCCATGACGCCTGGCTACTGTCCGGCTGTCCTGCGTTTTGATTGGTTGGGAACATTCCCAGTCGGCACGCCTATAAAGTGAAGCTCCTGCCTCCCAAATACCTGCCAAGCATTCCAGTACCACGGTCAAACTGCTTGTCTTTCAGCAAGCTCATGCCAGAATCCCCCTTAGCTGCCCCAGCTGTCTGGCCTGTCAAAACAGAGTCTCACTGTCCAGATCACTGGGGTTAGAGATCAACAAACACTCTGACACGGTCCTCATTTGCCCAGGAATGATAATACTAAGCGACAAATTAGTGTAATCATAGTCAGCTATGGTCATCTCATCCTCTACCTGTGACACTGGGCCACACAGGAAGCAGGGCAGAGGCTGTCACTGCCATGACCAGCTAATAAATGTGATTGATGTCCCCCGGCATGTGCTGAATGTGTGTTTCTGTCTTGAAGTCTGAGGTGAAATCTGTAGCAGGCACCCATGAATTGAGACCCAACTAGGGGGTTATCTGATACAGTGTCACTGAGGCAGTGACATGACAACATGAGGCAACAATGAGACTGCTACAATGATACAGTAATTCAATAAAACACTGATATAATAAAGTGATACCCAGTGAAACAATGATACAGTAACATGTTTATACAGTGATACGCTGAAATACTGATAGTTATACATGGAAATACTGATTCACTAACACGCTGACGTGGGCGATACACTGATAGTGAGCCAATGATACAGTGAGATGATGGTGCAGTGCGGCAGTGATACGATGACACAATGTGAACTGATAAAGTGATATAGTGTTGAGGTGATCCAGAGATGCACTGAAACAGTGATACAGTGAGATGATGGTGCAGTTTCATTTAATTTAGAATGAGACGGTGATCTAATGAGCAGTGATGGTTTAGGCTCATTTGGTCATTATCAGCAACAAAGAAAAGGTTCACCATACAGAAGTACTAAGTCACAAAGATCTCAAAAGGCCAGATTAATTACAAATGAAATCCTCTTCATTGACCTCGCATGAATATGGAGCCTCATGTGGGGGGGGGGGCGGGGGGTTGCCCATCTCAGCTTGCAGGAGCCAGATTAGCGGCTTTATCCCTGCCTGAAAACCCCAGCTGTTGGGATCCCTCTCCCAAACCAGTCACCAGAGCCAACACCTTCCACATACTAGCACGACAGCAGCTTTGCACCTCCCCTCAGCCAATCTAATGCACCTCCTCTACATGTTCCATGTATGAGCACAAAAGCAGCCTTACACCTCCCCTCTGCATCTCCAATGCACCTCCCCTACACCTTTTGTATACGAACACAACAGTGGCCTTGCACCTCCCCTCTGCCACTCTAATGCACCTCCTTTATACCTTCCATATACAAGCCTAACAACAGCTTTAGACCTCCCCTATGCCACTCCAATGCACCTCCTCTACGCTCTCCAGCTAAAATACCACCATACGTTACTTATAGGTAAAAGCTGGAGTCTGTGGAATAGAGGCCCATCTTACAGGTGAATGTATCTTACAGCGGACAGACTCTTATACTTACCCTTCTTCTCTGGTCCAAACACACTAAACACCCATTACAAGCTGATTTAACGCTCATTTCAACACAGAATGACACCATTAATCTACCAGTAATATTACAGGTCACCACTGCAACACCCAGTGATTCCATTTTTCTGCCAGTTTAATGCTGATTAACACAGAGTATGTGGATTATATTACTGCCTGTGTGGCTATTTGTTAAGTCAAGAGATCACTGGAACAAATCCTGGTCTAAACACAGTGGACATCACCACCACAGCCCTGCGGCTTCCAGAGTCACGTCTTATTCCTAGAAATCCAGAGGTCACCTTTGTGACCGGGACAACAGGGAGCAGCCGTGGGAATGGCAGACATGCCCCCCCCGACCCCCTGCCAGTGCGGCCTGTGCTCTGCTTCCACACCGCATGGATAATGGGCTCGACCTGACTGCTGGCCGGGGTCAAAGGCTGCTGGAGATGCAGAACGCACTGGCTCCAACCCGTAAGCTGTAAACTCCTCTCAATTAACCTTCCGGGGGCCTCTCTGTCACAAAAGAAGTTAAAAGCAGGTCCAGGAATACAGGCCACAAAAATAAAACCAGAGGACATCAATCAATCAAACTAGCAAGTGTTCATGTAATACTAACCCACATCCCTCATTATACTTAAAATACCGGGACCTCTACAAACAGCGTCCGTCTCCAGGAAGGTCACGGCCCAAGCAGCTTATTAAGGATGTGTGAGGCTTCCAGTTTGGCGTCTCTCTGCGGCTCCTCTCCCCAGGACAGCCTACGGTGAGACTTTAATTTAAAAAGTACTCTATAAAGCTATCACCTCTCCCTATCCACAGCTGATCAGAGGCCCTTCTGGAAGGTAGAGCAGCATGTTAGCATTAGCATATTAGGCAGACCTTATTGTACGTGATTGTAGCAGCGCACAGATGACCTCTCAAATGTAGATTTCAGTCAAAACATTTTCTTTTTGGAACAAATCAGGTTACATTTACAGCAGGTCACTGCTTTGGGGCCAGAGACCTTTTTGGGTCACTATTCCTTAACCAATATGTTACCTTCTGTCCAAGATATGCCAAAATAGAAAGGTCACTATATAATATTAGTTGTATAATAGCCCTGCAGTATTAGTCCTGAACGTGCACTCCATGACATTCGAAAAAGAACTTCGTGAAACTATGTTACGATGCCTTCACAGAACTTCATTAACAAGCTAAAAAAAAACATATAAACCATTAAGCAACCAGAGTATGCAGCCAACAGACATTGTGACAATGCAGGACCAGAACTGAGGGAACTGCTTCCAGGTAAAAAAGCCACAGTCACATCCAGGTAATGAAAGATAAGCGGGAAAATGCTCCCACGACGATCCCTTCATCAAAAACACTCCACTTCCTGTTCGCTCCCTCCAGCGCCAGTCGATTCTGAGGAAGACCTGGCCTAAACCCGTCTGTTCCCGGAAGCCATTTGAAGAGTCATCTGTGAGAGCGCCACGGCCAGCATGTGCCCTCCCAGACACGCACCCCCGCAGCGGGTTCCGAGAACCCAGCTCCCCCTAATACAGGGCAGGCAGACGGAAACGGAACGGCCCACAGCAGCGGCTTACGGGGGAGCTCCAGGATGATGCCTGGTATGGCAAGCACAAGAAGCAGCCTACTGTATATGGCATGGTAACGGTACAGTCTCATATACCTGCAGACACGTACACTCTCATGCATCCACAAAGCCACGCACACTAGTAACAGACATGCTACTGAATCATGACACCGATCGTGGATAATGTCTGTGTTCATCCTTCATGCCTGTCAGAAGGGATTGAGAGGGCTCATCCATCACGCTGAGCTCTAAGCAAAACACACACAAACATGGTCATGCTCTCAGTCACGCCATCAAAGGAATACTGGTGCGATGTGTATTACTGTCCATGTGAATAATGTGCGAAAGATCTCATTCGTACCAGTGCAAGCTCTGGAATCTTCTTGGGGGATGGGGATGGATCTTGTACACAAGTGAAAACAATTGTGTTCCGCAAGTTAACGAACAAGATACTAGTCTATGAAATACATATATTATTATTATTATTATTATTATTATTAATAATAATAATAATAATAATAATTATTATTATTATTGTTATTATTATTAAAGTGCTAGACATCGAAGTCGCTATAAGCCCGGGAAAGGTTACCCGAGTCATATTACCGGGTTAGCTTGGTAGGTAAAGTAAAACATATCCTCTACTGCCATCTGCTGGTCAAACATGAGTGTTATCAATGCGTCTACTGAGAATAATCGCCCAATAAAATCACCCTCATATCCACACTAACATAGATTATTTTAAGCGTGTTATATAGTCGTAAGTTTTACTTTAACTTTTTCTATGTATAAACCAAGATATATCACTTCAACTTTAGTGCTGTAACTCATTCATGGAATAACATGAAATTAATGTACTGGGTTATTGAAGAAGCCCGATTTACCACCTTTACATATGCGGGATTTCTATTTGAAAGAGGAAACAACAGTGTTTGATGTTCCATGTACCGAACACTCGTTTTCAAATATACCCAGGTAAAGTCAGATTTTCATTCTATGACACCTTAAATAAATTCGGAATAAATTACACATTATCAATAAGTATAGGGTAACACTTTACTTGAGAGGGCACAAATAATGTAGCAGTACGCAGATCCAATGTTCACTATTAATCCATCATGGCATTTCAAGGATATCAGGCACAACCTCAGCCTTACTATATTAATTCATAATTTGTTCTTGAGTAGTAACTGAGTTAGTAAGTTATTTGTGCTATACAGTGATACCTCAGTTCTCGAACTCATTAGAACTCGAATTTCTTAAAAGTCGAACCATCCAGTTAGAAAAAAATTTCGCCTACAGCTCGATCTGAATCTCAGAATTCAAACCGTGAACGCCGACCTAAGATAACTTGAACACGCAGGGAAATGAGTCAAGCTGCACGTCTCTCAGCGGAAACAAAGGGAAATGCTTCAGTCTCAGCCTTGCATTAGTGCATGTTTACACTAGCTGAATACATATAGACAGTAAAAATACATTTAGACAATGATAGACAGTAACAGTAATTATTATATAATAAAATACATTGAAAAATGTTCTTATTAATAATTTAAATATTAATAATAAATCATTAATACATTATCATAATATTGTCCTGCCGAGCTGGACTGAACGGAGACAAAGGCGCAGACGTCAGGATATGGAGAAATACGGGGTTTAATTACAGGTAAAGCAGGCAAAAGGCAGACAGACAATACAATGACCGGACTGGGGAAACAAACTGAAACGCGGACTAAATACACAGGACTAATGACAACAAGCAGAAACAGCTGATCACATGGGGATTCCACACAGGGTTAAAGAGGGGGCGTGGCACACGGAAGGACAATCAGGGCAGGACACATTGTTTTTTTAACTTTACACATTGTTTGGATACATTTATTTTCTTACTTTACAAATTACAGTTTTGATAAATGTGCTTCGATGTGTTTAGTCTAGTATGTGCTCTTATTGTTTTATCCAGTTCATTATGTGTTTAATTGCTAAAAAAAAAAAAAAAACATATTTAGGAGTATTTTTTTGAGGCCGGGAACCAATTAATTGGTTTTCCATTATTTCTTAAAGGGAAAATTCGATCACAACTCTAACTTTTTAGGATTCGATCCGGAGTTCTGAACGGATTAAGTTCGAGTTCTGAGGTACCACTGTAATTTGTGATACATTATACATTTGTTGTGGAAAATATATTTTAACGTTATCGATTCTCAAAATTATACATTCAGATTATTTACAGAATCCATACTTCAGTATCGATCTGAAGATGCGTAGCAGCACCTTTAACTGATGTCAGTTTCAGTCGTGATATCTTCATAATATCGCATCAGTCGCCCTTTCAGCTCCATGGCCAGTTTTTCTGTACCAGCCACGGTTCCGATAAGCTCTGGGTCCAGATCAGCTGCGCTAACTGATCTAACGTGGACTTTGCACCGATCGCTCTCGTCATCGGGGGCAGCCGGATCCAGCGTGTCTAAAAGCCGAGCGGTCAGTGGAGCGGCCGCATATCGGACATGGTGGGGAGGAGACGCGCCGGAGCCCGGGGGAACGGAGGCAGACAGGGGCAGCGCGGCCAGGCCGCACCGCGCAGGGTGAGGGCTCGCCGCGAACAGCCGTCCTCCGAACAAAATACTGATATGCTTTCAAAATCATTCTTATGCTTTTTGCTGGATTTTTTTTAATGCATCGATTGCTTATAATTTGAATAATTATAAACATTTCAATACGTGCAGTTTGCTGGAGACTGGTTTGTATGGTATCCGCGTATTTCAGGGGTATAAGGTTTTCGCTAAAAGAAACAGGTATGTGTATTCTAGTATGTAGCCAACTGAAAATAGCGTTTGAAGGTTCTGTATTCTACATCTCAATAGAGGGTACGGGAACACAGAGACTTTCCAGGGGTTTGAAGTAAAGCACAAGCTGAGATGATTCATGAGGCCCAACACAGAAGTAGCATGGGTCTTCAGCAGGATTTGGTACACACAGAGCTGGGCAGTGTTACTTGACTGGAGAAAAAAAGTCCTTATTTAGACTAACGAATCAGAGAGGCATTGCTGTAAAGACCTTCATTGACCTGCATACAAGGAGAACTCGGTTTAAGCAGCTGAGATGCAGACAGCACCACTTTCCCTTTAAACTGCCAGCAACCCAGCATCTGAGGACCACAGCTGGAATCAGAGGCAGGATTAGTGTAGCGTGCCAGTTGAACAAGTGGCGCTGATTGCAGAGCTTAAGGGGCGTGGCCAAGGTGCCTCGAAGGGCGTGGCCACGGCGGTGCGTAGATTTCCTGTTACCGCAGTCATACCCTCCTTGTTTCTAGTTGCTTAGTCCCGCCGTCATCTTAAAGGATTACAGGCTATTGATTAGTCTAGAATACACTGAGATTAATATGAATTCAATTGCAATTTCAAAATTAAGAGATGGGATTTTTACCTTTGCAGAATACATATTTTAACACCAATTCGTTAAAGGATAGCCTATATGCCGTTCAGGACAATAAAAAAATAACTAATGAACTAAAAAAATAACTAGAGGTGGAAGTGTTGAACTCAATTTGCAGTGGGAAGTTAGACAATCGACAGTAAACAGTCTGCACAATTTCATGTATGTTTCTGTCTAAGGACATTCGACCAGGTAGTGCCCAGGGGTCTACAATGGAATGAATAACCTATCTTAACTTCATCATAAAATAAGCAGAAAAAAACCAAACTGGAAATCAACGAATATATTAATTACATATCCCAGATGCTTGAACTCCAGCAAAGAAAACCACTGGCAGAGTTTGTTGGAGTTTGTATCTGTAATAAAGAGTAGACACTCAATGATTTCAGCAACGATGTTATCAGATGGATATCTGTCCTTGAGGTTATAGTCTGCATTGAATAGTTTCTCCAATTGAGACCTTCAGCCAAGGTTTGCAGGCTTGTGCTTCTTGGCTGTAAGAATGGGGGTCTGGGCCACATGCCGGAAGGACTGCCCTCTAGGGGTCACAGCTGGAACACTCAGCACTGACAATGACATATACATTAGCCAGCTTTGCTTGTCATCTCCAAGAGGAGCTCAGATGTTTGCATCTCTCACGAACCTGAGGTCAGGAGTGACACGGCACGCCCTCACACATGACCTGTATATAGGCCTGTGTCTCGGCTAATCGGAGGGCTGCTCTCACACACCCAGATATTTCCTTGGAACCTAGCTGCCTACTCCTCCAATCACAGGCAAGGTCTTAAACAGCCCATAGTTCAAGGGGGCAACATCACAGACAACTCATCAGCACCATAGCCCTATGTAAACATGCATGCACACTCACACACGCTCTTTCTCTATCTCATAAACATGCAGAGAAGCACAGTAATCTTATCACACTCTATTTAGGAAGGGATAGCTATGTATAATTACTGAGAGTAATTACCTCTTCATCAGGGTTATTAAGCTGATGTAATATATATAAGCTGCACGAATGAATCAGTAGTGACCTGAAATAGAACTTGTCTCTTAGATTAGGTTACTTTCATTTCCTCTGTTACTGTTCAGATACAGTACTGGAGAAAATTAAGACACCACTCTATATTATTTTTTTAATCTGCATTTTTATATCCTGCTTTAATCCTGGCTCTGCTGGCAGGAGGCTACACTGAGCAGCAGGTTCCTTTCAGGTTCAAAATTTCTAAGACAGCAGTACACAAGAATAAGGTGAAGCAGGAGACACTGGGAACAACCAGAAACCAGGCAGATAAAGAGCGGAAGCGACTTTCTAATGCTAGAGATGACTGTTAACTTAGCTGACAGTTTCTCATGAATCCGAGGGTGACCTCAAGTGACCTTCAAAAGGAATGGGAAACATTAAGTGCTGTGAAGTGCAATGCTAGGACAGTTCATATCAGGCTCCTAGAAGCAGGACTGAAGTTCCATAAAGCAACAAAGAAGCCCTTTATTTGAGAAACAGGAAAGAACCAGGCTGCAGTTTGCAAAAGAATAGATATTATTTACAGATGCACACCCATAAATTGAGAAATGAGTGAAACAAAAAATTGTGCTGTTCCAGTTGGAGATGATGAGGGTTTGCATTGCTGTAGAAGAGATGATGAGGGTTTGTGGTGCTGTAGAAGAGATGATGAGGGTTTGTGGTGCTGTAGAAGAGATGATGAGGGCTCACATTCCTGAAGATGAGACGAGGGTTGTGTTCCTGTAGAAGAGATGATGAGGGTTTGTGGTGCTGTAGAAGAGATGATGAGGGCTCGCATTCCGGTAGATGAGATGAGGGTTGTGTTCCTGTTGGAGATGATGAAGGTTTGTGGTGTTGTAGATGAGGAATTGATTAAGGTTCTGTTCCTGTAAGTGTGATGAAGATGAGGGCTCACATTCCTGTAGACACGAGGAGTTTGCTAATCTGCATGTAAGGCAGTTGAGCAGAGGTGGAACCATGCTTCAACAGGTACAGTTATCTTAAGATGATGTTTATACCATTCCCAGACCCTGATGGAACCAGCTGCCTTTGCCTCAGAAACGAGGCAAGAGAGCCACAGCCCCTATCAGAGAATGAGCCTGGCACAGGCCCGCCGCGGCACCTCTGGTGAGCCCTACTCCATGTAGCAACATGCCAGGGTACATCCATCATCTCAGCTCCCTTCAGGAACTGTACCACCAACAAGCTTGAGTTAGTTCTGGCTTAATTTAGATTGTAGTTATGGTAGTATTAATTAAGAAGGCCAATTGATTATGATTGGCTATTATTTATTGCGTTGGTTGTCATAAAGGAAGACAGTGACTTAAAGGAAAGGGTGAGCTTGAATTGGGTAAGTTAACTTCAGATTAGCTGGTTAGGTAGTGTTAAGTAGCAAGGTAGGGTTAGCTGAATGTATGTTTTGCGTGAGGTAGCTGATTGGTTGTCTCGTCAGTAGACAGGCCAGCACGGGTCTATGCCGATGGCATCTTTGACCTCTTCCACTCTGGCCACGCCCGTGCTCTGATGCAGGCCAAGAACCTGTTCCCCAACTGCCATCTGATCGTCGGAGGTGAGATGCGGTCAGCTTGACGCAGCACGGAAATGATCCGAAAGCCTATATCGAAGTGTCACGTGGAGTGTTTGATGGTGTTTGTCAGTGTGCAGCGACAAGCTCACGCACAAGTACAAAGGCTTCACGGTGATGACTGAGGAGGAACGCTACGAGGCTCTCAGGCACTGCCGCTACGTGGATGAGGTGGTTCAGGACGCACCCTGGACCCTCACACCTGAATTCTTGGAGAAACACAAGGTCAGCCTCACCCCCAGATCAAAGTGCTGGTCACCCTCACAGACGTGTTCACTGTAATTTTCCTAGTCGTTGTGAGTTACACTGTGAAACAAACGTAAATATAAAATGTGTTTTACTGCAAAAAATTAGGCTCCTTCGCTGCTCCTGACAATAGCAGTAAGGAGCTAGTAAGTCAGGTCGTCACATCTTCTGAGTAAGGCAAGTTACTGCTGATTCTGCTGTGTGGTTTTCTCTCAGATTGACTTCGTAACGCATGACGACATCCCATATGCATGTGCGGGATCACATGACGTCTACAAACACATCAAGGAAGCCGGTGGGAGCACATTTATTTTCTCTGCGTTAATTTTCTGCGTGCTTTGTAAATGAGGGTGTCGTTCTGCTTACGTGCGTTTCCATATACCTCCGTTTGATGGAGTAAAGACCCTCATACCTGTAATGCATATCGACCTGTGTGGAACTGTGAGGCGTGTCAGGTGGGCGTCATCGTAAGTCAAGTAGTCTCACCTCAGTCTGCATGTGTGTTCAGGCATGTTTGTGGCCACGCAGAGAACAGAAGGCATTTCTACATCTGACATCATCACCCGCATCGTCCGGGACTATGACGTCTACGCCAGACGCAACCTGCAGAGAGGATACACTGCGAAGGAGCTCAACGTCAGCTACATCAACGTGAGGGCAGCGTCTGGTCGCCATTGGTGTGTGGAGCACTGCGGCTTCGAGGTACCGCAAGCTAACCGTGAGGACTCTCGCTGTCACAGGAGAAGAAGTACCGTCTACAGAACCAAGTGGACGAGATGAAGAAAAAGGTGAAGACGGTGGAGGAAAAGTCCAAAAACTTTGTGTATAAGGTTGAGGAGAAGAGCCACGATCTCATCCTAAAGTGGGAAGAAAAATCCCGGGAGTTCATCGGGAACTTTCTGCAACTGTTTGGGCCTGATGGGGCCTGGGTAAGATCCTGTAGTCTCCCCCAGTCTATTTTCAGTTCACTCTTGACCAGAATATCCCCTTTTCCACTCCCTAGATGATTCACACTCATCCCTTTCTCCTCTTGGAAACAGAGCTTCTCCTGTTTCTTCCCCTCTCCAGAAGCAGATGTTCCAGGAGCGGCGTGGCCGGATGCTTCAGGCTCTGTCCCCCTACCACTCTCCCAGCGCGTCCCCCAGCAGCAGCCCCAGCAGAACGCGCCCCCAGTCGCGCTCGCCCTCGCCCCCTTCCCGACGGACCCCGTTCCCCCCCGGGGACGCCTCTTCCGGCAGCATGAGCGAGGAAGACGACGATGACAATAACACCGTGACACCACCATGACACCCGAGCCATCCAGGCCTCAGGAAGCAGGTAACAGACACGAGGCTGACGGTGCAGAAGAGCAGCAAACTGAAAGCATGAATCCCTGACAGAATGCGTCACAATCTGGGAGCATGTCCCAGTCTGTACTGTGTGCTGTACAAACGTGAACTTCAGGACAGCAGCCTGAGACTGATGTCAGAGCCTTTCACATTGTATTTCTTTTATGGATAAAAATCACTTAATGTGTAAATAAAGTTGTGTTAAAGGCGATGTTGTTTATTTTCTACGAGCAGAGAAACATACTGGCAAGAATAAGTTATTAATACACATCAAACTATATCACACAGACAAAGTCAAACATAAATACCTTCACACAACACAGCCATTTTAGGGAGGTTGTTGCTTTCAGATGGCAGTATCTGAGAATCCCATATATTTCTCATCATCTTCAGGTCTTTAGCTAAAGAAATGACCGGAACAGATGCTGGACATTTTCCAGCGCAGACTAATAAGGAAAAAAAACACAATCTGACCACTAGAGGGCAGCATGGAAACAACCTGGAGTATTTGCAACGTGTTTGCTTTCCATGTGATTTTCCCCCTTTATTTAGGTGTATTTGGAAGGAATTTCCATTACCATTCTTTTATCATTCTGTCATTAGGTTAAACTACGCCATTCTCATTTGTGCTAGTTGTGTAGCAACTAATAATGTAATAACTGCCAATAGCATTTTTTTCCATTCTAAGGAAATAACTTACCAATAATGTGATACAATTTCTGAATCACAAATGTAATAACTTTTTGTACATAATGTAATAACTACCATTAATGTATTTAAAAAGTATTAGGTTATTGACAGTTAATACATTATTGGTTGTTGCAGTTTGAGAGAGAATATAAAAACATTTCAAAAACTTCAAAGATTTGGACATAGTGCCCTATTGTACTGTACATTTACCATCACACAAAGCTCTTCTAATGAGACAGACGACCTCAGAAAACGTCTATTCGTTGGTCAATTAGATGTCAAACACATATTTGGAGATTGGGCATAATCTATTGTAAAAAGTCACAATCGTCAAAAAGTGGACATATGTGGTTTCTGTCAGACAGCGACGATACAAAAGGCTTAACTAAACAGACTTTGTGGGCACATGATAGAACGCATAACAGCACATTTGTAAATGCAACTGCAGGTCCGTCTTCTGCACGAATGGACTGATAACTGAATTGCTGCAGCAGATTCCAGGTTTGGTCTAAGATGATGGTTGCCTCAGCAGGTGTATCCTGCAGATACCAGGGTAGTTGGAGACAGAGGCAGTTTGGGTCATTCCTGCTAGTTACTTGGCTCTGTCTCCGGGCTGATAGGGTGAGTTATGTAATGTGTGTACGGTGTGTCAATCGAGGGTGATTTACGAGTACAGATGATCAGATTTTACTGCCCATCAATACAAATGTGCAGGTAGAATACAGAGTACAATCACAGTTAGAATCACTGGATTAGGAGGACGGCAACATCTGCCCTGTGCTTTGGGGGAGAAACAGGAGAGTGGCGCTCTGTTGCACGGACCTGAAACCATGTGACACGCCAGTCACGTGACATACCGACTCCTGGCTGAGCCCACAAGCCCAAGGTGGATTTTATGTCATCTTTATAACACAGGATCACTGTGTCTCCATGCTCAAAGGTCAGCCCTCTTTAGCTATACAGGGCTGGTGCTCAAAATATTCTGATTATTCAGATTTTATGGGGTTATAGAACCAGGGAGTTTATTGGGTCAGAGATCCTGTATGTAATGTAACAGCAGGGTGGTGCTGGGTCATCCCAGTATATGGAGCTGAACTCTGACCTCTTGACTGGCAGGGCCTGCTCCTCCAGGCAGGTACATCTGTCATGGTGTCATGTTGCCTGGGTCTTACTTACAGGAAGTGCTGCTTAATACACCTCTGATCAGTTACCTCAGTATGGAAAAGCAGCAGTGAGGTGTTATCGCCCAACCAGAGATGGTGAGTTCAGGTCCAGAAAGTAAAAATCCAGACCAGTATTTAGTTTTAACCAACCAGTTGAGTAGTCTATGACTGTGACTCTTTATACTTAAGTGACTGGTTGAAACAAAATCTCGGCCTGGATTTTTCCTTTCTGGACCTGAAATAGTCACCTTTGGTGCCAATACATACAGATACAAATACATAGATATGTAGAAACACACACACACACACACACACACACACACACACACACACACGGTGGTATACCTATCTAAATGGGGACCGTCCATTCATTTCTATGGGAAAAACCCTAATCCCAATCACGATAACCTTAACCTCTACCCATCCCATCCCTTAAACATAAGTAACCAACCCAAATACAAGACTTTTGGCATTTTTACTTTTCTGATTGCATTCACAGATTTTTATAAATCTGAGATTATCCAAATGGGGACCTCAAAAGATGTCCCCAAAAGTAGGGAAATTTCAGGTTTTACTACACTTTGGGGACAATT
>JAODLC010000052.1:6964923-6980951 GCA_026781145.1 Hippopotamyrus pictus | reverse complement strand
TCCTCAAATGTGATCTATGCAAACCCACACACACGCACACACACACACACACACACACACACACACACACAGATACATGCATGTCTACGCCTTGCCGCACTCGGACAGCAGGAGTTTCCTGTCCCTGTTGTCCTGTAGAGGGGCAGCAGAAAGCGGCTCATATGTGCGTCTGTATAACAGCCGCGTCACCAGAGTGATGATGAACATCTCTGGGATGAGCAACTGCTGACTCATCACTGCAGACAGACAAAACACAGGGGTCAGAGGTCACCACTCAAAGACAACACACAGGGGTCAGTAGTCACCAATCAAAGACAACACACAGAGGTCAGAGGTCACCATGCAACGACAATACACAGCTAGGTCACTCAATGAACCGCTCTGTGGAATCAGTTTGACTTGAGCCTGTGTTTTGTCACACTGACAGTCACAGCTTCATACATAAATTATGGCTAGATTTTACTGTGAGCATAAATGGGGCCTCCACATAACAAGCCAAAGGATGAGACCTCCCAGCAGGAAGGGGGGAGCGCATGGGCACTCACTGGATCCTCGTGCCTGTGAGGAGTAGGGTGGGGCACAGGCAATGGTGCCGTTTAGTGACAGGATGCTGAATATGGCCGTCTGCAGTTGGCTGAGGACCAGCACCACCTGTGGATAGACACGCATGACATTCAGGGGACAGGAGAAACTGGGCAAGGCGAGCCTATATCACAGGACGCAGAGTCACTGTAGAACTGAAGACTCGTGATTGGTTGTTGGCGACACAGGCAGGCTTACCTGGTACATGGCATATTTAGGGATGATCTTCTGGCTGCTGAGAGTCTGGCGCAGGTGCATGAAGAGTATGGCAGCAGGCCAGAGAGCAACGATGGTCAGAACCCCCACGAAGCAGTTAATCCAGATGAGGGCGCCAGTGATCTCAAGCTGAATGGAGGAACAGGCTTTATCGGGAATTTGGCCTCAGGCACACATCGTTACAGCCGCAGGCCGTCCAGGTGACACGGGCAGGAATCAAGTGCAGTATATACAAGGACTCACATCTGAGACGTCGAAGTTCCCATTGGTCCACAGCACGATGGCCAAGACGGTGCAAACGGTTTTCATCAGTGCGTACTGGAAAGATCCAAGCTTCAACAGGAACAGAACGCGACTGAGAAAGAAAGGGATACAAGACACTGATCATCAGCCTGTGACCCAGACACTGCGATCAAGTAAGGATTAAGGTTAGGGTTAGGGTTAGGGATAGGATTAGGGTTAGGATTAAGGATAGGATTTGGGTTAGGGAGGGCACTGGGAAACTGGATGGACCCGAGTATGAGCCAAACACGACCTGAGCACGACCCAGGGACAACCCAAGCATACCGTGTGAGACGCACGTGGGGCAAGCATGGGCAGCAGCAGCAGCAGGGCCCGGTACTGATCCGGAGACGGTTATTCCCACAGCGTTGAAGAAATGCCTCATCTCCCCCACACTCCTCTAACAACAGCACGAGGATTTCATAGACCACGATGGCAAAATAACTGTAGGGATGGGAGGTCAGAGAGAGCCAGGGAACCAGAGTCAAAACAACTCGATAATGATTACTATGCAGGCTTAGGGATAACAGCATGTGTGGAGCCTTATCCAGTGGGAGATATCTTGAATAGGGGGACAGTGACAGACTTACCAGCCTGATGTCATGTCTGTGAACATGGTGGCTCTTGGGATCCACATCCCCAAGCAAGACATGGTGGCAATAATCTGGCACAAGACAGGCACCGGGTGGGGGCAGAGCTTAGAATGGGTGGGTATTTATTGGCTGAAAAGTATGAAAAATGACTCCCTCAATGGTATCAGAGCTGAGGAGGGATATCAATATTCAATCTGTCAAGAAGTCAATTTAAATTGGACAAATTGGTTCACTAACCAACCAACCAATCAACTAAACATCCAGTTTTACAGTCACTGTGTTTCTGGGTGACATTCCCACAGACAGTTTCACTTTGTTCTGTACAGAATATTAACTCTGCAGCTGAACAACCAATGAGAGCTGGAAAAACCAGAAATGGCAAAAAAAAAAAATAATAATAAAATCTTTAGCTGGCACAATGCGAATGCATACAAACAAGTTGACTGGCTCTACCTGCAATTTGCAGGCATTAGCACTGCTGCTTACCGGTGCTGCCCCGTTCACCCATATGATGGCCTGCTTTTTGTGGTGGGGCACCTTGCGGAAGATGTAGATGGTGCCTTCAATGTAAATGAGCATGGACAGCACTGCCATCAAGGTCAGCCCAGCGTATAGAATGATCCCAAGGCCGTCCAACTCTGTCAAGAAGAAGGTTTCTGTCACCCTCCTAAAACAGCATAATCTGCGGTGTTAATAATTCCTAACGGTGCTCAGTTAACATATATAGTTACAAATACAGTACCGTATGAGAACATGTGTAACGATTCATTAATGATGAATTAACATGAGATCAGTAGGTAACTAATTTAGTTTGTGGTTAATTAATACATAAGTAATAGTATAATACTATACTATACTATACTATACTATTTTTGCTCCCTCAAGTCAAATGTCACTGGCGTTTTCTGTTTTTTCGTTTCCTTGACAGACGACTAGCATCACAGGCCCACATTAGCCGTTAGCATCTTCTGAAGTGACAGACAGAAGCTGAACCAGAGGACATCCTGAAGCGTAACCCTAACCGTCACACTGAACAGCTCAGAGTTCGCCACCCCGCCGTCAGCCAGCCGTGATGCAGGGATCGCTCACCTATGATGATATCTATCGCCAGCGGAGGCTGCTGCAGACAGCTGGGGTCGATGGTGCTGCTCAGATTCTCCATTTCGAATCTCCTAAAGTCTCCACAAAAACACGGGAGCTTGTGCCACTCCGTCTGCAGAAGTCCGCACAGGTGTGTGTGTGTGTGTGTGTGGGGGGGTGGCTTTATGAGGCTGCCGGCGACCTGCGGGTGAATCACTGCGCTCTTCATTCCAGAAGCCGGCTTGTGCAATCGGGCGCCCTGCACGCACACGTGAGGCTGGGTTTATACCCGCAATCTCAGACTCCACCGATTGGTTCATCCAGGGAGATAACAGATTTAAAAATGATGCTCATTTGTGGGCATTTACTCTTATAAAACAGCTAAACATTCACCAACAATCTGGAGGACAGGGATATTGTGTTTGTGTGGTGGGGATCAGCACATCTTGAAGCAGCAGGAGACTAGAACATTCCAGAGGAAATATTCCCAAAGGACATGACACAGATACAGGGCACATCAAAGCATGGTTCTGTGGTTTAGGCGACTTAATGGATTTCGTCGGGTGAAATACAGTGAATTATGAAACACGACACCCCACTGGTTTCCCGTTACTCACCTCGTGCTACTAGTCTGTCCTTCTCATTCCTGCACATCCACACACACATATCACAGAGTCGGAGGCAGCAGGAAAGGTCAACAGCCCCGAGGTTATTCTGGCTTGGCAGAAGGTTTGCCGACGCCTGCTGGAATAGCTGGGTGTGACGGGGGTGAAGGACGTGACCCCCCCCTCCCCTCCCCCCCAGGGAGAATCTTAATCCCCGTCCTGAACCTGAACCTACTGTTGGGGACCAAATGTTCTTTCACCTAGCTCCACCGAAGCCGGTTAATGTTCTAGCTAAAATCACACACCTGATGTATTACACAGACGTATACGTTTAATGTGCATCGATGAGGTTTGGGATCTGCACTTTCACGCTGGAGACAGTCAGAAAGAAAAAACAGCAAAGATCACCCACAAGGGACTGAGCACCAGCGTTTATTAGTCTCCACATTCATTTACTGGTGAATTTTACCTACAAAAACATGGACAACCAATTACACAAAATTTTAACACGGATAAGAATTGAAGAAGAAAAGTTTGTGCAAACAAATACCCTTCTTAACAGGCTCTTACAAATGCAAACAAAAACCTGGATTAGAGTAAATGCTTAGTACAGAGAACATGCAGACCTGGGCTTTAAAATCCATTTTTAAAAGCTTACATTAATTATAAAAAAGATCATGTTGAGATTTTCCTTGACTTTTTATGAATGTACTTTCTTTGGAGGGAAACCCATAGCTCTGACATGGTGGTCACATGAGAGGAGTGTAGAGCACTTTTACTCTAATAAGCACCAAACCCTGTGCACGAGGAGCGCCCCCTGGAGGTCAGTCCACTGCATTACCATAATTCCTGCTACACAAACTGAATTTGCGCACACACACATTCAACCGTTAAAGCTGTTTGTGTTGCTGCAGTACTGATCCCGATCGCACGCGACTACATCCTGATGCATTTAGACGCATTCTGATTTTGTGAAAGTACATTGCAGGATATGTACCTTACTCCCCTCAAGCTGGGATTTGAACCGACAACCTTCTGATTACAGGCACAGCAGCCTAACCCACAGAGTCACATATCTAGCCCACTAAAGGGCTGTCTGAGCCTGTGGGGTGCAGCACTGAGACTCCTATTGTGCCAGAAATCTCACTCCCATGCCCGGGGGGGCTGACAGGGCTGCGTTGGGGTGTGCGAGTGCGCCGAAGGGATGAGTGGATGGATGTAAACAAGCTTCTTCCTGTGCGCCTACGGTCAGGGTGAATTCCGCAGGAAGTTAACATTTAATCATGCAAACTAATGAAGAACCGGCTTTTCCTATGCTGCAGGATGTAACGCAGTGTGCGCTGAAGGCACGACAGGGGCTCCTTGCTCGAGTTCCCATGAGCGTGGAGGTTGGGCGGGGGGGGGCAGCGACCACAGATGGGTGTCACCTCAGGACTGTTTACACTGCAAAGTGATGGGGAGGGCTTAGGGTAACACTCTCCTCTCTCACCTAGACACCAGGGGGTGTAAGATCTCACACACACACAAACAGACACAAGAGCCCTTAAGAAGTCTCACCCAAACACGGACAGATACACCGGAGCACCATCTGAAGTGTATCTGCAACCATCCCCACTCTGCACTGCCCTGCGTGACGACGACGTCCACAGACTCTGTCGTGCAAGCGGACATTATTCCTGCTGAGCATTTTCACGTAAATATAAACAGTAAAAATTCTGAAGAACATTTTGGCTGAGACCAAGAAGGAGTTTCGCTTAAACACACGGCCCCACCACTCTGTGCTGGCGGGGGGGGCATTAGGGGGTCCTTGTGGAACGTGTGTGAGCCAGCGAGGAGAGCTGCGACACGTCGGCTTAGGGAGGCACGCGTGTTGAACAGTGCACACTTGATGCGCATTTAACACGCTAATAGCCTGGGCGCCGCTGAAGTTCACGTGCCTGCGGGTATCTGTTCGTGGTGATGAGGACGCGGTATCCATGGCGACGGAGGCAGGGCCGTGTGGGACTTAAGGCATCAGACTTGACCACTCTGCTGTACCAGCGTGTCGGAGGCAGGCTGTGTTCCCCTGCAGTGCCTGTAGATCTGCGGGAAAGAATCTGGCTTCAGCATGCATGCATCCATCCATGCACGCACGCACGCATCCATGCACGCACGCACCCATCCATGCACGCACGCATCCATCCATGCACGCACGCATCCATCCATGCACGCACGCATCCATGCACGCACGCATCCATCCATGCACGCACGCATCCATCCATGCACGCACGCATCCATCCATGCAAGCACGCATCCATCCATCCATCCACCCACCATCCATGCATGCATCCATCCATGCATACATCCATCCATCCATCCATCCATCAGTCAATCAATCACTGGGACACAAACAAATGTTCACGACTCACCTAGCTATGACTCACTCTCCATGGTGACTCTCACTGCCTGTCCGGCATCTGAAAAGTAATTCAAATAGCAGTGAGAGTAGCTTGTGTACTGACTCCACCTACAGGAAAGCAGCCTCTTGGAGGGGGGAGGGGTGGGAAGGCGAGACACAGAGGGGTGGGAAGGGGGGGACACAGAGCAACAGTCTGACGTTTCCACACCGCATCCGGCTGAGTTTGCCGGTTTGCTCCGAGCGAGGCAGACGTGATAGGCGGCGATGGTGTGAGAGCTCACCAGCGCTGGGGACGTCATCCACAAAATGCACGTCGTTGGATAGGAGGTGGTTTTGGGATTCGCTAAGAGGTCTGGGGTAGGCCTGTCCATCACTGTGAGGAAAGCATGTCAATCAGTGCCACAGGAGAGGACATTTAAAAAGAAACGATAAATCACACTTCATTTACCTGTCAGAACAGGTCTGCAGGTCAGCGGGTAGCTGCTCTGGGTCATAACTGACCAGCCGTGTTGGGAAGATATGGCCATCACCCAGACTGCACCGGAAAGGGGGGGGGGGGGGGGTCACCTTATTCTCCAGGTAACAGAAACCAGAAAGAGTCAGAGATGCCAGAATAGGACAAAAAGGCACAGCAAGCTCACCTGGAGTAGAAAGGCAGCAGCCAGGACCTCTTCTGGTCTCCAAACACCTGGGCAACGTTCTTACTGAAGCCCAGGGAGAAGCCATTCTTATCAGGGCCGTTTCTGAACACCGGGGCCCTGAATGCTTCTGAAAAGGGTTGGGGTAGAGTGGGAATGGGAGCGAGAGAGGCAAGCGGAGAGGAGCAAGAGATGGTCAGAGAGGGGGTGAAAGAGTAGGACAGAGACGGAGGGAGAGACAGGTAGAGAGGAAGGGAGAGACAGGTAGAGAGGGAGGGAGAGACAGAGGGAGGGAGACACAGGCAGAGAGCAGGAGGGAGACACAGGCAGAGAGCAGGAGGGAGACACAGGCAGAGAGCAGGAGGGAGAGAAGCAGAGAGGAGGAGAGAGCAAGAGATGGTCAGAGAGGGGATGAAAGAGCAGGACAGAGGCAGAGGGAGAGAGAGACAGAGACAGGCAGAAAGCAGGAGAGGGAGGGAGGGAGAGAGAGAGAGAGAGAGAGAGAGAGAGAGAGAGAGCACATCACACGGGAGAAAGCTGCCCAGCCCAGCAGCCACTTAGCATTCAGCTATTCAGCATTCAGCCATTCAGCAGCCTCCGAATCACAGGCCAAGTGTGAATTCCCAGCCACGGTTACCTATGGTGGACCGATTCTTCCCCACCAGCCACATGTGGTAGCAGAAGAGGGACAGGATGCTGATGAAGAACATGGCCGACACGAAGAACAGGAACAGCACGTGGAATTTGGCTTGAGTGTCCGGCAGCTCGCTCTGAGGAGACAGGGAGCGGCATGAAGATGGGGGGGGCACACTAGGGTCAAACTGAGGTCACACTGAGCACTCGCTCAGAGATCCTGAAAGAAAAAGGAGGAATCAGGAAGACCCTCCCCCCCAACCAGCTAGAACCATTGGGAGCCACGATACCCCACAGTGCAGCAGACAAGGGGGCCGTTCTGCAATTAAGTCTTACGCCTCCATTAGTGAGACAGTTATACAGCAGAAACATGCGAAAGGGCACATGGACAGAGGTACAGTGAGACAGACAGTGTCCAGCTAGGGAGTGACCTGCAGCTGGCTGCACAGGAGCGCAGTGAGAATCACAGCACTCACAGAAAGACAACACAGCGCAGTTACCTGGGGACAACTTTCAGCTGATCTCCTCTGGCAAAGCTTAGTGCAAACAGAGAGACGGCATTAGACGAAGGGGCCAGCAGGGGGCAGCAAGGAGTAACTGGAGAAGCCAGGACACAGTTAGCGACGTGTTTATCTTGCATTGAAACAATGGCAGACAAATGGAGTGGAGGAATAGCAGAGAATACGCACAAAGTGGACTGGAAGCGAGGGATCCTACTGACGGAAGATAAACTGGGATCACAGAATGCAGGGAGCAAAACGGGAGGCAGGGAGCGAAACGGGAGGCAGGGAGCGAAACGGGAGGCAGGGAGCGAAACGGGAGGCAGGGAGCAAAACGGGAGGCAGGGAGCAAAACGGGAGGCAGGGAGCAAAACGGGAGGCAGGGAGCGCCACCATGGACAGTGACTGATGGTCAGCAGGCTCACTGCGGCCTGCGGGTACTGGCCACATCTCAGCTGAAACCAGCTACTTACCGTCCAGAATTTGATGAAGTAGCGTAGCACGGTGCCGGCGATAAAGAGGCAGTAGAGCATGGCGTAGGCCAGGAAGAGCACAAAGAACTTGTAGTTGGAAAAGCCGACACAGTTATTGACCCTGGAAAGACAGGTGGCTGACATGAGAATCACTGCTGTAATGCCCAGAAACCCACAGACACTCACAATCGCCCAAAGACACTCACAGACGCGCATAGACACTCACAGATGCCCATAGACACTCACAGACGCTCATAGACACTCACAGACGCCCATAGACACTCACAGACGCCCATAGACACTCACAGACGCCCACAGATGCCCACACCCCTCGGCAAGAGGTCCCTATACAGCAAGACAGTCTCAAATCAGGAGCAGATTAGCTCAGCCATCCCACCTCGGTCTGCTGTCACTGACATTTTCCATAGGATACAGCCCCTTGCCAAACCCCCTCCCCCACACCGTAGGTTGACCGCCGGACCGTACTCCCCCTCCCAGGTCCCCATGAAGGTAGGATGGCCATTCAAGATAATAGTCCACATACCAGGGGCAGTGATGATCCATTTTCAAAATACACCTGAGAACAGGGGAGAGACGAGTGTCAGACACAGGGAAGGAATAAGGGGTAGAAAAAAGAAAAAGATGGCACTCACACGTCACAGGCGGAGCAGTGGTGACAGCGGTCGGGTTTCATCACCTGACAGCGGTCACAGTACCGGATGGCTGCAGGGGACAGAGAGAGACAGCAGGTCATGGTTGAACATGGGTGAGGGCATTAGGGTTAGGGGTATATACTGACCTCCAGTGCCAGTGCGGGTGTAGATGGGAAGTTCTCTGGCTGCTCGCCTCAGGATTTCCTGCTGAATCTCAGGACGCTCTGCAGTCTCATACTGCTCCTTATCCACTTTGGAGAGACTGAACTGTACAAGGGAGAAAAGCTATATTTACTGAGGCTCTACGCACACAAAACCCTGCACGGCATCACGCACAGCATAACGAACACCGCCCAGCACGCCATGCCACACGCTACCCAGCACGCCGCCCAGCATGCCATGGCACATGCCACTCCGCACGTCACTCCGCACACCGCCCGGCACGCCACTCCGCACGCCACTCCGCACGCCGCCCGGCACGCCACTCTGCACGCCATGGCACATGCCACCCAGCACGCCACTCCGCACGCTGCCCGGCACGCCATGCCGCCCCCAAAGGCTTACCTCTTTGGATGGGTTAGCTGGTTTGGTGAAGATGGTCATCCAGTATGACCACACAAACATGAAGAAGAAGAGGTGGAACCCTGTCAGATAGACGACTGGAAGAGAGGCATACAGTGAGGGTGTGCAGCAAGTCTCCCCTGGACGCACGCAGACAAGAAGCGCTTTCTTAGATAAAACGTCCATCCACAGAAGCGGATGGAAGCGTCACGCTGTGGTCCCTTTCTCACAGGCTTACGCACAGTACAGCGTCATCTGAGGACTTTAAGGAGCATTCATCACCCACCCACGAGAGCCCCACCCTGCACACAGAACGTCACTCACTTTGCTCTTCAGTCTTTGGGATTGTGTCTACGGAGAACAGAGAGAATTATGAATTATATGAAGACTGAGGCATTACATTCATTTCATCATATTTAAGTCATAAAGCAGCCACATTATCCCCTTCAGTATCATCCTATACAGCTCTATCATCCAAAATGCTCACTGCGTGGCAGCCAGAGAAATCTCTTCATTGCTGGGAACACTGTCATTAATGTCTCTGACAAGTGCACACACCTTCACCATGCAGTGGATACAACACTTTTCTCCACTATAAGGTCCACATACCCCCTTCTTTGCCTCACTCCTTGCATTACTCATTGCACCGTCCACTGCACTCCTCCCTTTATTCACTGCACCGTCCGCTGCACTCCTTGCATTATTCACTGCATTTTATTAACACTTCTGACAGCTGCTGTGAGACGCTGCTGCAAATTTCCTGGCCATTTGTGCAGAACGGACTGGAGTAGAAGCAAATGAGCAGCAGGTAAAGACGGATACAAATACAGAGCTACAGACACGACATACATTTCAGCAGCACAGCCCAATCGCTAACTACTTATCTACCTACCTACCTATCTATCTACCTACCTATGTAACGAACAAACTAAGCACCACCCCCAGATCGCTTTTACCGGGCGCAGACTAGCTTTAGACGGACTCACAGACACACAACTCGACGACGTAGGCGTAATAGGACCAGCACACAACCAGGACGATGAACACGACAGGGATCCAGGACAAACTCCGCTGACAGCACCGTATAACGTGAGACGGCGCCATGTTTAATCTGTTAGAGGAGTTCGCCGGTCATGTGACATCAGCTAAACACATGTGACATCGGCTAAACAAAGCAGCCATGTGACATCACAACACACCCTCCCCCCGGGTTACACATAGTGTCCCCTTGCACAGTACTGGGCAGGAGCACTGGATAAAGATACATAACACATCGTACAATAATAATAATAATAATAATAATAATAATAATAATAATAATAATAATAATAATAATAATAATAATAATGACGTTGTAATTCATGGTCAGGTGGAGATTTCACGAAGGCTTCTGATGCACAGGAGGGCAGATCAAGCACGTGAAGAGGAGCTGATAGGATTAACATTAGTGCAGTGCCTGTCCGCTCGGCCAGTGGGGAGAGTGATGCAGTCATGCAGATGTTCAGGATTTTGGACTATTTCTGTGTGAAACGTAAAGACTTTAAGACCCAGAACGTCGGCTGTGGTGTGGACAGCACCAACGCGGACTGGATGGGCTCCTTGTGCCCCATCCTCTGCACCATGCCCCTGAAGTACCTCGCCGTGCCAGGTGAGTGTGTCCGTCACGCAGGTGAGTAACACTTCATTTCCCTACGGACTGAGCAGAGCAGGCAGCCAGTGCGGTGAAAATGATCTGCGTGACTATGAGGAAAAGCAAGCTGAGTGCACGTGACCAGTTCTTGGTGATTTTTTTTAAACCTGAGTTCCTAATACCTGTGTGTGACATGGTGCTTGTCTGTAATGGGCTCCAGTAGTGCCCTGGTTAGAAATCACCATTACCCTGCATGCCGCAAAGGGATCAGCCCTCACAACATGCTGATCCCCTGCAGATGAGCTTTGCTCAAACCGATCCTTCATTTTAGATGCCCTGTGTGGGTCACTTTAGCTATGATGTTCCACCGTGGAACCAACAAAGGTACAATGACAAATTACACACAAAGCAGTCTCTGCCTGAGATGAAGTTTGACCTGCCCCAGTCCCTCACCTGGGATGCCAAAGGTCAGTCAAAACCCATGGCATTTGAGCCTGACCGCACGCAGACACCCAGTTTTCTGGAAGGCTGTGTGCAGAGACAGTTGTTACGCTGGTCGGCACACTCACGCAGAAGCATGCACCCGAACATACGCACACTGCTAGAACGTCAAGTTGATTTTCAGCTTAACTCGGACTCAAAGAATCTCAGAACACTTAGTTTTCTTACACTAGTGGCCAAAATTGTGGAAAGGCTTGCAATTTAGAGATATCAGACCTTTATTCCAGTTACTCCAGTTGCTAATTTAAACGTCCAAAGTATGATATTTGTAAACATCATTTTATTGTTTATAAACATCACTGCCAATATGCGTGTAGCAATTTTTAAGCGTAATGCCAAAAATGTTATGTGTTTCCACAATTTTGGCTATTAGTGTAAACATCCACTCACTTTGAGGATATACACCTCAAGAACTTCATTCTTTAAGGTTTCAGGTCTGTTCTTTAGGGTTTACGATTTTTAAGAAGAATGATCCCACAAGGTTAGGGAAACGTACACATTTACAGAAACACACAAACTATTTCATCAGACAGAAGTAGACGTCAGGTGGTTTTGTGGTCAGTCCAGTCATCTGTGTCTCCTGGGTTCACAAAATGAGGTGAAGATGTGCTCTGTTAGTGTTTAGACGTCATGGTTGTCTGCAGCTTCGCCTTTATGTCTTCTGCTCCTGGATAATATGGGGATTTCAGGCCGTAGTCTCTTATTGGCTGCAGCTGACCTGAATCCCTGCTGCACTTATTTGCGTAGTTGGATCAAGCAGACTTTGCTCTTGTTTACATTCCCTGGAAGGTCATGAGCCACATACGTAGATTTGTAGTACAATTTTCAACTGCAGTGAAGAAAAGGTAGGAACTGGTTATTATCCAATCAGAAGAAAGAGTATGTCAATGCCAAGGCAAAAACAGAGTAGAGATGCTGGGAGTTGATTGGCTGGACTGAGACACCTGACGAGGGGATGCTCCAATCACAGGTTTGATACTGCTGTTGTATTCTAAGTGGGCCAGCTGCTGAGTGAGGGACAGTATGGCTGAGGTAAGGCAGTCTTATGTACCTCAGGGTCGCACGATTCCTTCAGCTTCTGGGTGGATGAAAAAGCTCCCGTGGCTCCAGACCAGAGAGCCGTGGTCAAACATCTGGCAGTCATCTTTCGCCTGCTGGCCAAGAAGGTGATGAAGAAGTGGTCCATGACCCAGAGCCTGACCTTCCGCGAGCAGCTGGAGGGGGGCATCCGCTACTTCGACCTGCGCGTGTCGTCGAAGCCGAGCGAGCCAGGCTATGAAGTCTACTTCATCCATGGCCTCTACGGGCACCGGGTGCGGGACGGCCTTGGCGAGATCGACCGCTTCCTTGGCGAGCACCCCAAGGAGGTGGTCTTTCTGGACTTCAACCATCACTACGCCATGAGTGAAGACCACCACCGCTACCTGATCGCCACGCTACAAGAGGTGTTTGGCCACAAGCTCTGCAAGGCCAATGTTGTAGAGGAGATCACGCTTGACTTCCTCTGGAGGCACGGGTACCAGGTGGGAGACTGCACCTCATCACTAGACACCAGGCATCTTTTAGGTAGCAATATGTTATGTAATGAAGTTCTGAAGACTATATGGGAGCAGCAAGTGAAGTGATGAAGGTCTTCCTGTTCAGGTCACTCTACAAAACATTGCCAGGTGACCATCTTGATATCGATGCATGTCCTTTTGTGATTTTTATAGACATCACTCACAGGAGGCCACTAGACCGTCTGTAAACTTCTCTCACAGGTCATCGTGTTCTACCACCACCCCTGGGCAGAGAAGCGGCCGTTTCTCTGGCCAGGCAGTAAAATCCCAGCTCCCTGGGCCAACACGACCGATGCCTACAAACTGATCCAGTTCCTGGAGACCACCTTGGGGGAACGCGCTGAATATGGCTCCTTCCATGTGTCCCAGGCCATCCTCACCCCTCGTGTGAAGACCATCATCTGGGGTCTCATCCAGGGCCTTCGCGACCACTTAGTGGAGAGGTTTGTTTGATATCAGTGCACTTTACCTGTCCGTATTTGAACTCTGGTGCATACAGTGAGAAGAACATGCAAATGCCCAGCAGCGAAACAGCTGCGTGAATCATCATAAACACAGTGCAATTTAATCAAAAAAAGCTAAGTGATAAAACCTTTTATTATTCTCAGTGAGTTTCTGAATCTGACTGCGTGTGGGCGTTTTACTTACACAAAAATGTTCTGAAGGCAGAACGAAAAATGATTGGTTCAGAGAGATAACCAATCAGATTCTAGAGGAGGTGGGTCTAAGACATCTGATTGGTTGGTCCCACCTCCTCTAGTTGCTTGGGCCCACCTCCTCTACTGTCTGATTAGTTTTCTCTCTGAAGTATTTTTCGTTCTGCCCTCAGTACATTTTTGTGTAAATAAAACACCCACAAGCAGTCTGACTTGGGTTCATGACAATGTCACGAACATGAGAAAGCCGTCAAAGAAATGATGTTTGTGAGTGAGTTGCTCTGCATATGCGTGAGTGTTTGAGTTGGCCCCACTATCCATCCATTTGCTAATAAACATTCCTTCTCGCTTGCTCTGCAGAAATCTCCCCACCATCATGGCCTGGGTGGAGGCCCAGAAGCCAGGAATCAATGGGGTCAACATCATCACCTCTGACTTTGTGGAACTGGTGGACTTTGCTTCTACTGTCATCAGGCTGAATGACCTTCTGCTGCCTGACCTTTCTCTCACGTGACCCGGAAGCTGAAGCCTGTCGTCATGGCGATGTGTCGCCTGCCCAGTGCTGCTGTGGGGTTGCTGGTGCTGATGGAACTTGACAGCAAAGGTGTGAAGGCTGCGTGCATCAGGTGTTAGGCATGGATCTGTCTGTAGGGTTACCATAGTAACATAAATATGATAGGTTCAGCCAAGCAGGTAGACTCAGTACAGTCAAGCCTCAGCCTGGATAATAATGATCTGCACCAAACCTCCCGTTCCGAAGCTCCACAAACTTTCACGAACACACTGTATTAATCTCCTTCATTCGGGGGCTCCTGCTGAGGACCCCCTCACTGTCTGAACTCATGTGGTGCTTCCTGTATTGCTAGTTCTTATTGACACGAGGTCTGTTGTTGTAAAGGTCACAAAGGCCCAGCCTGCCTGTGTCATTCAGAGAGCTGCACACCCTGTGACATCATAAGAACGGGCCTTGGGGCATACTGACATGTGCAAAAGAAAACCCAGCCGTGCATACTGGCCATAGTGTGGGGTAGAGCCTGGGCACTTTTTCAGTTTCCACTGGTAATCTAGAGGCGATATCTGAAAAAATGTAAATATCCAGGGTGGTTTTTTATATATTTTGTATTTATGTCTCAGGCTTTAGTAGAACCAGCTTTAACAAGTACAGTACACGAGGTCAATTACTGCATCATTGACATAAGGGAAACTTTGCCAAAAATAAACTTTCACATGCACTTTTGTACCATTTCTGGATTAAACGCTGACTTTTTTCCTACATCCGAGTTCGCTGGACGGGGCAGTTGGCAGTTAGCGTCACAAGAGAGCGGTAAGACACCACAGCCAGGATGCTGTGATCACCCACCCCATCTGAATCGAACAGGCTGAGATATCAAGTAGGACAGAGAGCAGAATGCAGGGCAGTGGAGCGAGTAGGACCTCCCCATCAGGCTCCCCGTCACAAAAAATATCCAAAGAAAAGGTCACTTATTTATTTTGGCGTCATCAACAAGAAAACTTACCATGGACAAATCACAGGGCTGGGCATGTTCAAACACACAGACACCCAGAAGGAGCGCTTCCTGTTTATAATGCTGGAGGGCCTCCATTCTGTGGAATAGGCTAAACACCAGCTGGGCAAAACGCATTATGTAAAGATCTTGAGTTTCTGATGTTTGGATTTCTGAGCATGACTAATTCAATGACCCACCCTAACTTCCCCCTCTTCACTGGAATGGAGCATTTAAGTAGAGGAAACATTTTGATCAACGATGATATGAAATGATCTCTTTATTCAGCTTTTAAAAACGGTCCCAGTGTTTCGGTGATGTTATAATGAACTTTATTCCACGAGAAGGCGGTTACATGCCTGACTCTTGTGCTCCTGACCAGCAGGATGTACCGTGGCAGAGGCTGAGCGCGTCACTGTGTCCCGGGTGGCCGTCACACGCCACACAGCCGGCGCATGCGGTCGGCGTGACCCTTGGCACACGACTGTTCAGAACACAGTCCCTCAACACATGTCTGACAGAAAGGTCATACAGACTGTCCTTTGGGGAAGTGATCAGGGCCAAAATTTAGAGAGGAAAATCCTGGTTTTTTCCTCACATGTTTTAAGAAGCAATGTGCTGACTAACACTGAAATATTAACACATGCATGTACACTCATGTACAGGAGATGCACACACTCATTTGCACTCAAACGCACGTGCTCAAAGACCCGGTCACACTCACCCACACATACAAAGAACACGCACACATGTAGTTAGACTCACACACACATGTGCAGAAGATGCATACACGCATTCACACACAGTGATACTGATCTAGCAGCAGAGAGATCTGGATTTAATTAGTGACTGGGCTGATACTTGTTAGATGAAATTTAACACAGATAAATGTAAGGTAATCCATGCAGGGAGCAGAAATATAAAGTACAGGTATTTTATGGGTTCCACTGAAATAAAGGTAGC
>JAODLC010000052.1:6927375-6958958 GCA_026781145.1 Hippopotamyrus pictus | reverse complement strand
ATGTAGCCCTGCATGTCCCTAGAGGGCGCTCTGTCTCTGGGGTATGACGCGATGTAGCCCTGCATGTCCCTAGAGGGGACGTGCCCTTTGAGTGATAGCCCCCAGTGCTGCTCATGCCGACTCAGAGGCCTCTTTCTGGAGCCTCGCTGGAGCCTGTCTGGGCTTCCCCCGTGCCAGGAGCACATTCGAGTTGCCTGGGGTAATGAACTCTGTCCACGATGCATTTTTCCATTCAGCCATCTGGATGTTTTTCTCATCTCCCTGCACTATGCACACCAAGGCTGGGGCCCAAATCGCAGGCACCCGGGCCTCTGGGGTTTGGGCCGGGACGTACTTCTGTAGCGGCACTTTACTGCTGTGTTTACCAAGCCAAGCTGTTAAAATTTCAGGATATCATTTCCACTGCTCATCATTAGCGCAGAGGCAGAAAATAGAGGGTGGATCATGCGGGGGGAAAAAAAGCTCTGTTCTCTCTTGTCCTCTGGAGTTGTGACTGCACATAGCATGTGGTATTCTTTCACCCCAGCAGGAGGCGCTCTCTGCCAGGGTGAGTCCCCTGCTTATTTCAGCTGCCTTCATCTCAGACACGACCGACCAAGAACTGTCCCACACCACTGGGAAGGTAAGAAGCTAATGCAGACGTTTAGCGCGTGTGTGTGTGTGTGTGTGTGTGTGTGTGTGTGTGTGTGTGTGTGCGTGTGGTGGCGGGGAGGGGGGGGAGACGCAACAAAGACACCTCCTGAGAAACAGATCTGGTGGGGGCCTGCCCATCACTCACACATTTTTTGTTTCAACTTCAGCTACTTAAAATAATCATGCAGTGGAGCAAAATGTTTCCAGTTTCTCAGTTGTTTTTTTTTGGGCTCGTGAGCAGAACTTCGTTAAGACAAGAGAAATCGCCGACGAGGCAGGAATTTAGATGCGAGTGTGTCTTCTGGGCCACAGCTGATAGTAATTGCAGGACTGGAGAGGAAGTCTGTAATGTCGATGGAATGGTGGTCACATGGGCGCATAATCATCACCACAGACTGGGGCCTCAGCCCCCGCCCCTGTGCTCGGGGTGGGCTAGGGGGGGAGGGGGGAGCCACCCAACCCCTCAGTAAAATGCAGCCTCGCAGTGGTGAGAAGGTGTGCAGTGAAGTCTGCTGTGGGTGATGTGTTCACATGCGTTTCCTGCAGCCTTTCTGGTGGTGGTGGGCAGCAGAGCAAGGAATCAGGAGGGGGGGGGGGGTCCCAGTTCCAGAATAACACGAGAGCTTTCTCATCTCCATTTTTAGAAGAGACATTCCTGAAGTAACGGCCATGTTTGTTTTGGGCCCATCGAGAGGCTTCGTCTGCAGCATTTAATGTCGAGCCAGCAGAGTGTCTGCCGCCCCTGCTGCACCCCCACTCCAGCCTCTGCCACAGTTGCATCCTTAAACATTCCCTTACGCTGTCTTCGCTTCTAGATTGTCTGAGGTCCGACCGGCGAGGGCTCCGGAGTGATGTCATCACGGGGTATGCGGTCTGGGGCGGAGCTACAGGAGCTGATGGACTCATTACAGCGCAAGAAGCTGGCTCTAGAAGCAAGCTTACGGACCAATGGGGAGTACCTCACCCTGGCACTGTCTCCGCCCATCAGTGCCAGTCATCGCTCCCAGGACCTGAACTGGCGGCCATTTGGAACTCTGAAGGCATCTGGCCATGTGACCAGCCTCTCCACCCCTCCCTCGCCCCGGGATGGGGACAGGGAGCGCTCCCTGAGTCCCACCCCCACGAGCCTGGTCTCCGGCCTTCGTAACCTGTCCCAGGACAGCACGGGCCCGCCGGGCTCCTCGGACGGGAGGCGCCTGCTCACCACGTGGAACGGCTCAGCGTCCGAAGGCCGATCTCGCTACCTGAGGCCTGGGGGTCCCAGCGGGACGGCCAGTGTCCCCTCCAGCCCGCGGCTGGCCCGTAGGGGGGGCCTGGATTCTGCCTTCCGGCAGAGGAAACACTCGGCGGGGTCCTTATCGAGCCTGGGGGCTCACAGCCTCTCGCTGCCCCGTCTCTACCGCTCAGCAGACAGCCCTGCCCTTTCCGTGCTCCCCCGCCGCTCAGCAGGTGGCCTTGATGTGGGGGTGGAGTCCGTCTGCGCCTGGCCACGCTCACAATGGAGCCCCGCTCTGACGGGACAGCCCGACGTCACTGTCCCAGCCAGCGTCCCTGCTAGCGTCCCTGGTAGCCCCCGACTTCCCCGGAGAAGGAACCGCTCTCTCTCGGGTTCTCACTGTGATGTGGACAGAAGCGTGCTGCGTGGGTCGTCCCCGTGCCTGGAGCTGGGGCTCGGCGACAGGAGGGCGTCCTTCGGGAAGGCGGGGTTAGGGGCGGGGCTAGGGGCATGGCTGGGGGCGGGGCAGTTCCGGGAGAGGCATGGCAGCATCAGCTCGCTGAGTGGGAAGGAGGAGCTTAGGGATTACCACCAGCGGCAGAGGGATGAGCGTCTGCGCGAGCAGGAGGTGGAGAGACTGGTGAGGACATAGGTGCCATTGCTCACAGATGGCTGATCCTGTGTCAGTTTTTGTCTGGTGTGTGTGTGGTGTATGTTCTGACCGCTGATCCCAGGTCAGTGTGAGTCTGCTGTGTGTGGTGAATGTTCTGACCCCTGATCCCAGGTCAGTGTGAGTCTGCTGTGTGTGGTGTATGTTTTGATCACTGATCCCAAGTCAGTGTGAGTCTGCTGTGTGTGGTGTATGTTGTGACCGCTGATCCCAGGTCAGTGTGAGTATGTTATGTGTGGTGAATGTTCTGACCACTAATCCCGGGTCAGTGTGAGTATGTTGTGTGTGGTGTATGTTGTGACCCCTGATCCTGGGTCAGTATGAGTCTGCAGTGTGTGGTCTGTGTGTAATGGCAGCATGTGGCCCCCAGGAGCGCCAGCGCTTGGAGACCATCCTCAGCCTGTGTTCAGAGCTGGGCCGGGGCGGGTCCACTGTGACTGACTTGCAGAAGATCAACCGCGAGCTGGAGAAGCTGCAGGTGTCTGACGATGAGTCCGTCTTCTCTGATTCTGCTGCCTTTGAGCCCCGAGCCCGGCGGGGCAGGCCCAGCGGGCAGCGTGACCGCCTGGTGACCACTCCTTCACCGCGCCTTCCCAATGAGGTGCACGCGCGCTTCTCCGTCTTTGTCGCGGGCACATGTTATGACGTCACCTCCCTGTCATCGGGTACGTGACCCAGAATGTTTCTGAAATTGTCTTCAGCAGCTGCCTGGGATTGGGGAGGATGTGCAGCTGAAACAGGAAGTGACACGTATTGAAGAGGAGAGGATCCAGGCACTGAACAATGTAGAGGAGCTGGAGCAGAAGATCAAAGACTTGGACAATCAGATGGAGGAGTCTGTGCGAGAGGTAAGGCGGGTGTGGCCATTCGCATGCTCACATGCGAGTCGGCTCTCCTTCTCACGCTCCCATTTCTGTTCCAGGTGGAGCTGGAGCGCGCCCTGCTGGAGGGGGAGCAGCAGGCCGAGGCTGAACAACTGCAGCGTGACAAGGAGTTCTTGGAGCAGCTCAACCAGAAACTGCACCGCGTGGGGAGCGGCGGACAGACCCGCATCGCTACGGTAACACACACACTGCACGCGGAGCTGGAGGAAGTGACTCTGGGCATGCCCTGTGGGGTTCTGGGTATTTTTGAGTGCTGTGCTCATAGCAGCCTCTGCGAAACCTTTTCATTCTTTCTGTTGACTTCCATGCCTTCTTCCCAGACTAACACCTATTCATGCGGCTAACCCTCTTGTACCTCCTCGCTCGCTCCCTAGGAGAGGGCCCAGCTCGATGCACAGAGGGCAAAGGTCGCCAAGCTGGCAGAGCTTCTCTCAGAGCAGAAGACCCAGCTGGACACCTGTCCCGAGGCCCTCAGAGAGCAGCTCCAGCTGCAGCTGTCCAGGGTCAGCAGCACCCGTCTCCTGGTCTGCGTAACTCGCTGTCTTCGCTCCTCCTCCCCCCTCTGCTCCCTATTCTGAACCAGAGTCAGTACCTCCAGGCTCCTGTTCCTTTTTTCGCGTAATGTCCACTAGGTGGCATAGTGGCTAGGGAAAGGGACGCTTTAAAGAGGCACAAGACCATACTGTTTGTGTGTGCGCGTCGAGCAGGATGCAGAGACGCTGGAGATGGAGATGAAGAGGTTCGAGGACCTGGAGTTCCAGCAGCTGGAGCGAGAGAGTCGGCAGGAGGAGGAGAAGGAGAACCTGGGCCAGCAGCTGGAGCGAGGGAGCCGGCAGGAGGAGGAGAAGGAGAACTTGAGCCAGCAGCTGCTTAGAGAAATTGCAGACTATCAGCGAAGCACAGTGACACGCAAGGTGCAGAGAGGAGCTGCGGGGATGTGTGTGTATGCGTGTGTCAGCCATAGGGTGTGTCTTTGTGTCTGTTTGTGTGTGTGTGTGTGTGTGTGTGTCTGTCTGTCTCTCACGGTGCTTCTTCTTGATGCTCAGGAGAAGCTCCTGGCCCTGAAATTGCAGTGCAGCCAGATTACCCAGCAAGCTCAGCGAGAGAGAGAGAACTTTATGAAGGAAAGGGCCAACCTGCTGTCCATGTTGCAGAGGGTAGGAGGTCGTCACACACGCACACACATGCAGCCAGATAGAGCTCAGGCAGTGTGGCTCATAATACCCCCTGTTGATTGCAGGAGAAGGAGAAGCTGGAAGCTCTGGAGAGGGAGTATGCAGGTCTGATGGGAGGCAGGAGGGTCCCGCTCCACGCCTTCCCCACCAAGGAGGTATGATGCTGTCAGCGGGCGGGTAGCAGGGTGGGGGGGCTGCAGGAGGGGCAATTACGCAATAATTTTTCTAGTGTCTTTATCCTAAAAATTATTAGTGAAATGCATTCTGCTGATCTGACTGAAAACACATCCGATCCTTCTGACCCCTTTGTTTGATTTCTCCGACACACTCTGCAGTCTTTCATTAACATGCACGCGGCACAATAGTCGGGATTCAGCTTCAGAACAGATGTCTTCTGCAGTTCCCCGGCTGGCTCATTAACGGCCTAATCAATGCCTCCCCGTCTTTGGCACTCAGAATCATGTCGTGTTTTTCCCTCCTGGAATAACGAGAGTCGCCATCATCACACAGAGCTTATGTAGCACGTAAAAAAGCGCAGGAGACGGAGATGTGAAAACAATCCCCCTCAGAATCAAGTGTTATTAGGAAAAACAAAAGGGGAGCAGTGTATACAAAAAGGGGCAACCTACAGTTAAGGTGGCGCTGCCTTTAAGGTGGTCTTGCCCCAGCATTCACCTGGGGAGTACAAGCAAACATTATTCATATGCCTTTTTTTCCTTCCTTCCCTCCCCAGGCATGGGTTTTAAGTCATGTAGCAAAGGCTTCCACACCCCCTGGATGGGGCAATTACTGGTCACCAGCTATCAGTTAGTATCCTTTGAGGCCAACAGTGAGAGAACCATGTTCACCACTGCCCCCCTGGTGGTAGGAGGTGGGTTTGCAGTTACTATTATGTACAACTCCCCACCTCAAGCACGACACTGTGGCCCTGTGCTTCTGTGTGATATAGAAGGGTGGGTAAGGAAGATGGAAGAAAGAACCCCACTTAAGTGGCACCCAGGCAGTGCATTTGGGACAGGCCATCTGCATTCCCAAGGGTAGTTCCTACTTGGTACAGCACTGAGAAATTGAATTCTTGAAGGTCAAGAAATCAGTTAGTCACCTGGACATTAGTGTCCTTGGCCCAGGCCATCCACTGCAGAGATACATGGTTGATAATGATGGTGAAGGGCCACCTGAAGAGTAAATACTTCACCTCCTGGATGGCCCATTTGATGGCAAGGGCTTCCTGCTCCACTGTGACATACCATTGCTCAGCAGGTGTGAGCTTCTGGAAGACAAACTGCTATGGATGTTCCATGCCGCAAAAGTCCTGGGAGAGGATTGGGTGTGAGGGACTGGGTCCTGGGTGTGAGGGACAGGTTTGGTGGTGAGGGCTGTTTTCAACCTCTGGAAGGCATCCTCTGTCTACCAGACATGGTCGAGGTGGTTATTCCAGGTGAGATCAGAAAGTGGGGCAGCTATGGAGGAGTTTGGGACAAAATGACAATAGAACCCTGAACCCCATAGACCCCAAGAAGGAGAACCTGCTACTCTCAGGACCACTTTCCCTTGATAGATGGGCTGAAGCAGACTTGCCAATAACCCGAGGTAAGGTCTAGAGTAGAGGTGAAGTGAGCCTTAGCTAGATGCACGACCAGCTCATTGACACGATGCGAAGGGGGAGACGCTGAACTACGGGGTGCCGTCTGGCTTGGCGAGCCTCATGTTGGAGCTGGATCAGGGGCTTTGGAATTATTTTGAAATTGCCTGTTCTGGGGTTTGTGGATAGGAACTCCTCCTCTGCGCAAGAATTGGATTGGGTTTCCCAGGACTTCTCAGGAAGGTCACCCTCAGGTCCTACCCAAGTGCATGGAGTCAGAGGGCCTGGCTGCCCGCCTGCCTGGCCCTTTAGGAGCGTGATTGTGGTCACGGCTCAGTCCAGGGCTTGAAGTGTCAGCCAGACACACGATCTGCTGCGTGTCTTGGGAATGGGAGTGCAAAAAGAGGTCCAGGACTACCTTCATGACCATTTTGCTGTGGAGTACGGCCCTACGGTTGGCCGCTTACCTGGGCCAGTTGCATCAACTGTTGCATCTGGCAGTAGGCAGACTGGTTGGATGAGTGTTTCCAAGTGGTTGGTGAACTGAACCGCCACGGCTGAAGAAGGGCGAGACCCCCATACGGGCCAGGATCTCTGCCTGTAAGGCCTCAAGATCTTTAGAATTAGGTGATCAGTGGGCATTGTTGACACACCACAGTGCACAACAACGAAATGTGTCCTCTGCATTTAACCCATATGTGACATCGTGACATAGGGCAGCTAATTCAGCGCCCGGGGAGCAGTGCTTGGGGGTGGTACCTTGCTCAGGGTACTTCAGTGGTGGCTTGGGGATTCAAACCAGCAATCTTTCAATTACAAGTGCGCGTCTCTAACCATTAAGCCACTACTGCCCTCTTCAGAGATCATCTGGGATGGCAAGGACATAGCCTGGGTCTCCCATATGAAGTTGGGCACCAGGATGCAGGGCCAGTCCTGGTGTGGCCAGCATTCTCTTTGAGCAATGTGCTTGAATGCCATGAAATCAGCATTGAGGTCATCCTCAGCAATGATCAGGTAGCAGGTCCCTTGGCTTCTCTCCAGTCTAGGGGTCCAGCATGTTTGGAGGTATTGGGAGATCACTCTAAGTCTGGCAACAAGCTTCCCTATTTCTGGCATCCCCTCAAATAGCTGTTCCTCCTTCTGGTTGAGGATGCACAGTTCAGCCATAGCATCCCTTGGTGTCTGCATTCTCCACCAACTTTACCTGAGCCATCCATGGCTATGTATCCACCAAGTGTACACACCAAAACACATGGGAATCTTCTATATTCTTGCTGTTTTAGGAGCAGCTACAATTATAGTTGGGAAAACTGTTTTCTGTGTTTTATCACTTGCAGTCAATGGAAATGGGAGGCACCCGGCGGCCAATCTGATTTTAGGGGCTACCCTGCCCCCACCCCCCTTTGGCCCCCACACTACAGTGTGAGCCATGTGAGCCGCTGTCTTCATGTTTCATGACGGCAGGTCCGCCTACTGGATGAGAGCAAGAGGGCAGGGAAGGAGGCGGGCTCACAGCTGACTGACAGGTCACCGCGTAAAAAGAGCCAATCACCGGCATTCAGCAGTGTCACACTGGGTCGAGGAATGACCTCTAAGGTGCGTCTAGGTGTGTCTGCCTGTTTCTGCCTGTAGTCAGGGTGCCTGCCTGACTCTGTCCTCCTTACAGGCCCACCTTCCCCTGGTCCAAAGCGCCAGCTGTGGCAGTGTCCTCCCCCGCTGCCTGGAGGCCAGACCACTGCCAAAGGGTCAGTGTGTGTCTGTCTGTATGTGTGTGTCTGTGTGTCTATGTGTGTCTGTGTGTGTGTGTGTCTGTGTGTCTATGTGTGTCTGTGTGTGTGTGTGTCTGTGTGTCTATGTCTGTCTGTATGTGTGTGTCTGTGTGTCTATGTGTGTGTGTGTGTGTGTGTGTGTGTGTCTGTCTGTCTGTCTGTCTGTCTGTCCCTGAATGTTGCAGCAAGGATGCAGATCAGCAGGACAGGAGTAACTGGAGCCGGTTTAGTGTTAAGATTGCTAATAGGGTTAGGGGGTGTAACCTGTGGGATTAGGGTTAGGGTTAGGGACTACTGCCTGTAGGGTTAGGGTTAGTTGTGGGGATTCACTGCGGTGCTTCCTTCTGTCCTCCAGGTAGCGCCTTCCACCTGGGGGGCACTGATGAGAGGCGGGTGAGAGCTGCTTCTCACTCCAGTGTCCAGCTGCATGCTTCCCTCTGTGGGGATAACGGCAACGCCATGGACAGCGTCAGCATTCACAGCTCTGACAGCATGGAGACCAGCATCTCCGCCTGCTCACCTGACAACATCTCCAGGTGATGGTGGAGCTGCTTAAGAAGGAAGCTTGCCTAGGATCAGGCTGGGCGGTGTTGGGCTGGAGTCTGAGAGATGTGGATCATGGTTATGTTAGAATAGACCATATGATGAATGACGTATTGGTGGCCGTGCCTGGTGGGGGGGTCTTATAGTCGTGTGTGAAGTCAAACCCTGCTGTTAATATCGGTACTGCAGCAAACCCAGTTGTCTCTCCTCTTCCACACCCACTCATCTCCCCTAAATCATCCTTGATTCCTGGTTCCTTTCTCTGCTGGTCCACACAGTGCCAGCACCGCCAACGCTGCCAAACTGGAGGAGATGGAAAGACTGCTGAGGGATGCGCAGGCTGAGAAGATCCGGCTTCTGGAGAACCGGGTATCGACAGTGCGTCTTCGCGGGGTCACGTGATCTCTGGAGCTCCTGACGTGTTGCCGGTGCACGTCTGGGAACTGTCTGCGTGTGCCACCGCAGGAGCGTGAGATGGAGGTACGCCGGCAGGCCCTAGAGGAGGAGAGGAGGCGCAGGGAGGATCTGGAGAAGCGATTAGAAGAGGAAACCAGCAGGAGGCAGAAGCTGGTTGAGAGGGAAGTGAAGCTGAGGGAGAGACAGAGAGAACAGGTCCACACACAGACGCTCTCACACCAACTCATCTAGCTGTCTTCATGGCACGTCATTAACTGGAGTATCATGCTGCTGGCACATCCCCCAAATGTCTATTCTTAACATTTTTCTGCTCTTGTGGTAACACGCCTGCCACTACAAAGGCCAGTCCTGTGTACCTTGCCCCTGTAACCCCACCCTCTGTCCCACAGTCCCGCCCCCTAACCCGCTACCTTCCAGTGAGGAGAGATGATTTTGACCTCCGTGGCCACATCGAGTTGGCTGGCCACCACGTGGACACATGCTATCACGTGTCACTGACCGAGAAGACCTGCAGGGGCTTCCTGGTCAAGATGGGCGGTAAGATCAAGACCTGGAAGAAGCGGTGGTTTGTCTTTGATCGCAACCGCCGGACGCTGTCCTACTTTGCTGGTGAGTCACAGTTTTGGAAACCAGTTAAGAAACAGATTTACACGCAAGTTTAATTCCTATGATACACTTTTGTTCCTTAAAAAAACTCGTAGTGGGAGATTCAGACAATATCTCTGCAAAATGAACATTTGGCTGCAAGGCCACTAGAGGGCAGTAACGAGACATCAATCTTACAAAGAATGCACTGATGCAATGCTTACATCTCTGTAGCAAAAATGCAGGGCAGTTAAATAATCAAGTGTACCTACAGATGTCTGTATCACATACACACACCTGAAGTCAAGCTAGTGGGAGGGTGAGGATTCACAAGCAGGTGAAGGCCTACATCTTTGTGCAAGTTGGACATGAGTGGTGGTTATACTGGTCACATGTGTCTACTGTCTCTGTTGGTTCCAGATAAGCATGAGGTCCAGCTGAAGGGAGTCATATACTTCCAGGCCATTGAGGAAGTCTATTATGATCACTTAAAGAACGCACACAAGGTGAGACCTGGCAAGGGTATATATTTGGATTAGGGCTGGGCGATATCGTATCGACATTACATCATGCATGTGCAGTAATCTCCAGGGCTTCAGACGACAGGCGAAACATTTGGCCAGGCGCCAGCTTTTCAGTGCTATATGGACGTTTATTTACGCCCACAATCTGTTAGGCAGTTTAGTAGTACGCCTAAAATATTAATGAGGCATTTTATGACGCCCAAAAGTCAGTATCAGTATAAATGCAGCATATCCTTATGTTTAATAAACGTGTCGGACTTTAAACTGCAAAAAGCACCACCACACTGCCGACGTCTTTTTACCTTGTTCATCTGCAAGATCTCCTCTTTTAAAACGTGTCGTGGTTGCGGCTCTTCACTGCGACTTCAGTGCATATTGCACTGAGGTATACCAAACCGTAGTATACCAAAACAGTATTATGTGGGGTACTCCGCTAATCGAATTTAAGAAACATAGAGTTCATACAGATTACTAACTTTTGGGTATCACAAAATGCATCTCATTAATAATTAAGTCATACTACTAATCTTCTTACCAAATTATGAACATTAATAAACGTACGTATAATACCGAAAAGCTGGCGTCCGGCCAAATGCTTTGTCTGTCATCTGAAGCCCTGGTGATTATTGCGCGATATAATATCGAAACGATATTGCTCAGGGTAGATCCCTACCAATATTTGGGGAGTACTGTGTGTGTTTGCCAACGTCTACCAATGTTGAAACCAAGCCTATGCCCTTGAGACACAGAGTCTACAGACATGTAGATGCACAGGACTGTCTGTGACGTGATGCGCATCATAAGCATACGCGTTTGAGCTGTTTGGCTGTGCGTGTCCTTCGCAGAGCCCCAACGCCTCGCTGACGTTCAGCGTGAAGACTCACGACCGCGTGTATTACATGGTGTCCCCATCGCCGGAAGCCATGCGCATCTGGATGGACGTGATCATCACGGGTGCTGAGGGTTACGCCCACTTCATGGTCTAAACGCACGGTCCAGAAAATCCCAAGTGCCTTATGCCCATTCCGGACCATTTCTCCTGCCCCCCCCCCCCCTTTTGGACTGTGTGTGGCACCTACCCCCAAGCTGCCACACCCCCCTGCCTTAAAACATGGTACTGCAATAACAGACAGAGATTAAAGGTCATTTCAGGGGTGAGACAAATTCCGTGACCTTTCAGCTTCTCGGGACACAAGGTGTCTAACGACGTTGAAGCTCTATGCTGTTCGCCGTCTTTAAGGTGCCAAAGAATCTGTATTTCAATTCTATTTTTATACCATGTGGCTTTTCCTTATGTGCATGTGTGTTTATCCTTGACTGAAATGATGCACTTGGACCTACTGATAGCTCAGAAGTAGCTGTTCAGTGGAGTATTTCTACTGTTTAGTCATTAGGGGGCGGTCTGTCACCACTCACGACCCCAGGGTGTTTCCAGAATCGGGCTGTCCGGTCTACCCCCCCACCGCTACCCTGGCATCTGAACTGGCCGCTGGTCCGTTTCTGAGCCCCCATTTATATTTCCAGTTCCTGTTCACTGTCAGAACACTCTGTGGCGCAGTGTGTTACTTTTCTGTTCGGTGGGTGTCGTGCCCCCCCACCCCGGACGGTACTACAAAGCAAGGCGAGATGATGATGTTATTGATCATGGTGAAGAGCGCCTTTGTTTTCACTGGCTTGAGGATAAGCGATTCGGTTCCCCCCTCCCACAATACTCCTTAGCTTAGTATTTTAATTAATATTTTAATCTGTTGTATTTTTATTATACATCTTGCATGTTTCTTTATTTTTCTATCCAGAAATAAACCCCTAAGCTGAGAGTGCTTTGTCTGCGGGTTGTGTTTCCGTGACGACGCCTCATGTCACATGGGTGTGGTCTGCAGCTGGAAGAGGACACTCTCCGGCTCTTGTTGACGGGGGAACTGTTTGCCTGCTCACTGCCGTCTGCCTTTTCCAGCTCTCTGCTCTCCCCCTCCCTCCCTCCTCTCTTTCCCTCCCTGCTTTCCCCCTCTTTTCTCTACTCTCCCTCGTTCCCACCCCCTCCCCCCCTTTCTTTGCCCGTCACAGTGGGAGATCACGTCCGTGTTTCTCTTTCAGCACACGCTTCGGGAGGAGCTGTGCGGCATCACTGGAGCGCTCCTTGCTTCCGTGACCTCGCTACACGCCGTAGGATTCTGCGTCCTCATTAATGGGAGTAGTCGGCATAGCCAAGGCCCCCTGAATAGCTGCTGGTGTGGCTTTCTTTGCCTTTTTGTGGTGAAGGTTAACTGGCATTTCCCCAAATGTGTATGTCAGCCGGCTGTAGCGGGGCTGCACACTGAGAAGCTATTGTGAACATCCTGCTATATTGTGACACCATGTCTGCATCCGAACGTATGCGCAAGTGCTTCTGCAAACACGCTGGGTCTCCACCCACCCAGTCTTAGCTTTTCATTGGCTGTCCTACTAAGGTTGCCATGGAGACAGTGCCAGGGGCATGGTTTTCAGTGGAGCGTGTCTTCCCGCTGTTAGTCTGCAGTGGGAGTCACAGTCCCAGTGTGGACTTGTGACTCGTGACCTCAAACATGGGGATGAGTGATGAGTGACCACGGCAGTGGGGCGGGTTACTGCGTGACCGCGGCAGTGGGGCGGGTCACTGCGTGACCGCGGCAGTGGGGCTGGTTACTGTCCTACCACACGGTCCAGCTGCCTCCACCATCATCAGCTTTGGTGCCCCCACTACACTGGGGCGCTGTGTGGCTCTGTGCATGTGATCCAACGGTCACTGGTTCAAATCCCATGACTGGCAGAGTGCTGTCACCACTGAATCCCTGAGCAAGGTCCTTAACCCCAATTTCTTCAGAGATACTGTCTGACCCTGCTCTCTGTTCCACACAAAAGCAGCCGCTAAATAAATGTAATCATGTCTGGAGATACATCCCTCGGAGATGAGATGATGTCACTCAAATTGCAACACTTTGATTACTGTCAAATGAGATTATGTCCCTGTAGAGAGTAACTGAGAATGGTGTTTACGTCCTTGTATACAGAGATGAGGTATCTTTGAACAGAGGTTAGGGCCTTGTGTACTGGCAGAAAAAGGCTAGCTCGACGTGAAAAGGGATTAGGTAACTGCAAACATACATTAAGCTGCTCTGATTTACAGTCAAAAGTTAGAGTACACCCACTTGAATCCAGAATCTCTGTGCTTTGAACTATATAAACATGACTATTGACATGAGTGGAAACTGGTTTTATGGACAACAAATCAGAGTTTGAAATATTTGGCTTCTGTGTATTTTTAAGGCATTAATTCTGCGAGTGTGGTTCTCGCTGTCCGACATGGAGGCGGCAGAGTTGTTTTGTTGGCAAATCATATTTCAAAAGCATAGCAATCTATCGGGATCACAGCTGATTATCATGCTGAATATGGACTGCGTAATGACAAATGACACACTCATAATAGGACAAGAAAAGTCTGATCAAAAAGAAAATGAAGGTGAAAAATACCTAAGGGGATTGACCTGGCCTGCTTGGTCTCCAAACACCGATCCCACGGAACGTCTGGACAGTAGTGCTGGGTTTAAAAAAAAAATCAATTTCCTGATGCAAATCAAATATTCATTTGCATTGTCCGATATCGATTCATAGAATCCTGAGATTTTTTTAAATATATGCCTTTTTACAGTCTATGGCCTTTTCCCGGGGATAGGTGAAGCTTTAACCCTGTTAGTCTCGCATGGCCAGCTTCGCACAATAAGATCTGCAGATCTCATTTTAACAGATGATAATACATGCCGACAGCTGCTCCACTGAAGGGACCGTCAAGCCTAAAGATAGGTGTGTTTCGGATTTCGGAAATATGAAGAGCTGAACAAAAACAGAGTCATATGTAAGGTGTGCAAAATGGAGGGGAAATGCTGTGGAAATGCCACAAATCACTGAAACCATTTAACGACACGTTAGGCAATCCGCAAAAACGTCCCATCCAAAGCTTACAGGTCATGTTAAATAAAAGTTAATGCAGCCACTTTGCAGTTAATTCTTAATGCACATATTAATATTTTTAAATAATGCAAGCGGGTAGAGGGGTCCTTGTAAAATTTACAGCATTTTTTCTCGGAGAATCTCTACTAAAAAACTAAAACTCTACTTTACTAAAATGCAGAAATAGTTTACAGCAAGCGTACTCAGACTTTTGACTCGTGCTGAATATGTGGTATAATCCGTAACCATGAGTGTTTGCATGCCAAAGCCCTGGTATATGTGTTAATCTGTGTTTACCGCTCACCTTATTGGTCAGCTCCTCCCCATCAGATCACGCTCCTTTGCGTGTCTGGCCTTGTTGAGCTTCTTGGTGTCTGACTCTGCAGTAAGACGTGTTTACGCCTCTGCCTTTTCACATATCCTACCTCTGAAGGGTCATGTGATTTGGGCCGTTCCAATCCATGGTCAGTGTGAGTGTGTATTTGGGCAGCCGTGGCGCTGACTGGCAAGACACTTAACGAAGCTAGTGGAGATGGCAGACTGACCTCCTTAATTAACTGTGTCCATCAGCTACACAAACCTAGCCGCCGCTCAGACTGACACGTCTCCTGCCTTCTCCTTGTCTGACAAAAAGACAAAGACCATAATAAATCTTCCGAACATCGTTGTTTTACCTGCAGCTGTTATCATCCTCTAATGAAAAGCAAACCTTGTATTAGAGGCTCAGCTGTTATGGCATCTCGGGGGCACTGCATTGATGTTATCTTAAACGCAGATCATCTCTGCCGTTCCCCTCGCCCTGGGGCCCAGGATCTCTGCCGTCCCCTTTGCCCTGGGGCCCAGGATCTCTGCCATCCCCTTTGCCCTGGGGCCCAGGATCTCTGCCACCTAGTATCGCTGCCGTCCCCCTTGCCATGGGGCCCAGGATCTCTGCCGTCCCCCTCGCCATGGGGCCCGGGATCTCTGCCGTCCCCCTCGCCATGGGGCCCGGGATCTCTGCTGTCCCCTTTGCCCTGGGGCCCAGGATCTCTGCCACCTAGTACCGCTGCCGTCCCCCTCGCCCTGGTGCCCGGGATCTTTGCCGTCCCCCTCGCCATGGGGCCCGGGATGTCTGCCGTCCCCTTTGCCCTGGGGCCCGGGATCTCTGCCGTCCCCCTCGCCATGGGGCCCGGGATGTCTGCCGTCCCCTTTGCCCTGGGGCCCAGGATCTCTGCCACCTAGTATCTCTGCCGTCCCCCTCACCCTGGGGCCCAGGATCTCTGCCACTTGGTATTTCTGCCATCCCCTACGCCCTGGGGCCTGGGATCTCTGCCATCCTCCTCGTGCTGGGATCTGGGATCTCTGCCGCCTGGTATATCTGCTATCCCCCACACCCTGGGGCCCAGGATCTCTGCCGTCACCCTCACCTTGGAGCCTGGAATCTCTGCTGCCTGGGATCTCTGATGTCCCCCTTGCCCTGGGGCCCGGGATCTCTGCCATCCCCCTGAGACCCAGGATCTCTGCTGTCCCCCACTCACTAAGACTTGGGATTTCTGCTATCCTCCTTGCTTTGAGACTTATCCTCTGTAGACTAGCCCCACCACTTCCCACAATCCCCTCCCCTTAACTTTCTGCAGTCTCTTTCTGTAGCATATGCACACTATAACAGCGAGAGTCGCACACAGTCACACGCGTGCAGGCACACAATTTCACGCTCGAGGGAGGACAGCGGGCTCACAGGAAGAACACAGCTCCGACCATAAAAAGTGGCAGTCTGTGAGTCACACAAACCAGCATTTATTAATTAAATAGGAAATAAAACACCATTTACAGCAACAAAAATAATCCTGGTCCAAGTGAATATGTACACAGTGGGAAACCCATGTGCTGTGAGTACTGTAGACCCCAACGTAGCCCGTGTCTGTCTCACCACGACTCACCGTCCCAAAGGAAGCTCCGGGCCGTGTCTGTAGTCCGGGGCAGGGGTGCATTGTACAAAGAGAAGGGAGTATCAAAGGGTACGAAGCTGCTCTTTCCTTAAAAATCTCGCTTTACCGCAGGGGTGCTGCCAATTCCCCGAAAGCGGGTTTTCCTGATGACGGACCTCAGGCCCAGGCAGAATGACCCGCCACTGCCCTGCCTAGCCTCTCTGCCTCCCAGTTACACCACTGCTGGGTTCTGAAGGTCTGGCATCGTCCAGTGAACATGGCACATGTGCATGATGCTTGCAGGTCTGGGGTCATCTTGTGCTTCGGGGTCTGTTTTTGTTGTTTATTGCATCAGTCCGTGGCTCTGCGTCGCCGAGGCAGTATGGGGGGGGGGTCTGTATTCCCGATAGACAGATGGCGCCCACACGTCAATGTCTGAAAGTGGGTAAACATCCTGAAAGAAAAACCCTCTGGAAAGAATCATGCCAGTCGTCCATCCTGCAGTGACACCAGCAAGGTTGTGGCCATCCACTGTACAGAACCAGCTGGGCATCCGGATCAGGTACTTTATTTCCGGGACAGATCCTGGGGGGGCTGGCGCGTACCAACAGGAACCTTATTCCCAGCTCGGCGGATGGGTACCTTCGATACAGGGATTTTGGTCCGGGGGCCCTCAGTCTTTGTCGGTGCGGGGCACTGCTGCAGAGGCACCCCCTGACGGGTAGAAAGTGCCAACGGAGTCTGCTTCACAGGAATCTTGGTGCCACGGCTGCCGGACTTGATGCCACGCTTCTCAGGTTTCTCCTCTGGGCTCAAGTCATCCTGCAGAGCCACAAGGCCACCAAACTCCTCCCCTTCGCAAGGTGTGGCGGCGGGAGTGGCATTAGGTGTGACATTAGATGAGGCCGTAAGGATGTCTAGGTCCCATTTGCCTTCCTCAGGTGTGACGTCATGCGATGGCTTCCCTGCTCGACTGCCCCCGCTCACAGGAATTTTACTTACTTGAGGCCTCTTCTCCAGATATAGGACAGAGCCTGCATCAGGAGGCGGGGTTTGGGGAGAGTGGAGAGACTGGCCGTCCCTCTTGAGATCTGGCATGCGGGGATCTGCCTGTCCATCACCCTCTTCAAGGTGGAACTGGATTGCCTCAGCCAGACCTGTAGTATTATCCAGTCCAACGGTCGGAGCACAAACGGTAGCTGGGGTAGGTGTGACGGTATGGGGAGGAACTGGCGCAGGATGATGGACAGAGTTTGTTGTAGGAGTAGAGAATGGACCTGGAGCAGGACTAGAGTCAGGGGTAGGTGTGATGGTATGGGAGGGAGATGGAGCAGGTTTAGGGACCGGGGTAGGTGTAGAGGTAAGGGTAGGAGCTGGGGTAGGTGTAGAGGTAAGGGTAGGAGCTGGGGCAGGTTTAGGGGCTGGGGTAGGTGTAGAGGTAGGAGTAGGAGTAGGAGCTGGGGCAGGTTTAGGGGCTGGGGTAGGTGTAGAGGTAGGAGTAGGGGCTGGGGTAGGTACAGGGATAGGGGTACGGGCTGGGGCAGGTGTAGAGGTAGGAGTAGGAGTAGGGGCTGGGGTAGGTACAGGGATAGGGGTAGGAGCTGGAGTAGATGCAGAGGTAGGGGCAGGAGCTGGAGCAGGTTTAAGGGCAGGGGTAGGTGAAGAGGTAGGGGTAGGGGTGAAGGCTGAAGAAGGTTTAAGAATGGGGGTTGATTTAGCTGTTGCTGCAGTAGTCAGAGCAATGGTGTGGGATGATGCAGGGGGAGGGAGAGAGCTTGGTCCAGCCTCGGGTTGGGGGCCAGATTTCAGGGAGCCTGTCCCTCCATCTAACGTCCCGCCCATGTCGATGACATCAGTGCAGGCAGCTGCTGAGTCGAAATTCCCAAGTGAGGAGATATCAGCCAGTACGGAGCTGAGCAGGTCCATGCAAGGGACGCTGGGGGGGCTCCCAGGAGAAGTGGCCAAAGAGAGAGGCCGCCCCTCCTGCAGGTGCGTGTCTGCAGTGGCGACGTCCAGGGTGCGCGGTGCTGGATGTGGCGTGAGAGTTGCGTGCTCCTTCACAATCTCTACGCTGTTGGAGCGGGAGGCCAGCAGAAGCCCCTCTGGGGGAGTTGTGGGTGTCTCCTCGGGCTCCCGGGCCCTTCGTGGCCAACGCACGCTGTCCAGTAGTCCGCGTAGCCCCCCCCTCCGCGGGCCTGCCCCACCCCGCCGACTCCCCCCACGTAGCAATGTCAGGAAGCCCAGCGACTTCACCGAGGCCACGGATGAGATGGAGGGGCGAGGCGGCGCTGGCGGGGGGGGCGTTTCTTCCCCCGGGGCTCTGGTCGTCTCCTCTGAGCCGAGCGCGGTGGACTCCAGGCCGTCCTTGTGAGCGCCATCCTCGGACAGCCCGTCAAGTGTCCTGCTCCTGACCAGTGGCGCCTTGCCCGACACCTTGGCTCCCTCTGGCCTGCCCCGCACGCTGAAGATGGCGTGCTTGCGGCGGCCGAACAGCTTGAAGGCGGCCTTGTTGATGCGTCCGGGTGGCTGGGGCTCGCGGCCTGGTGCCTCGCTGCTCTCCCACTGCATGTCCATGGTTGCTGTGGTGCTCCTGAAGCTGCCTCTCCTTCCGCTGCTCGCTCGCTCTGCCGTCCTCCCTTGTCTCGCTCCTTTCTCTAGCTCGCTCTCCTTTCTCTCTCTCTCTCTCTCGCTCTCTGGCCCATCACCATGGCAACAGCAGGGCTGCGGGAACTCTCGTCAGCGGTGGATGCCTGCCAGCTCCTGCCACTCTCTCCCCCCCCTCTCTCCCTCTTATCTGTTTTTCTCTCTGCCTGTCGCCCCCTCGCCTGCTGTCTTCCCCATTTCCTTGGCTGTCCTTCCTGCCCACCTGCCCATGCCCTGCTTTTGTCCAGACAGGACTGGAGATCCCGCCGCACGAGCCAATCAGGGAGGGCTTCTGCAAAGCATCATGCGGAGGAACAAAGCAAAGTGCCCACAGGGACACAGTAAATAAGAAAAAGGCAGGGCAGACTTTAGAGGACAAGCAGAGAGCTAGAAAATCGAGCCCCCCGGCGGTGAGTAATAAGTATCAGCAGATCCGTGTCCCTGCTGACTCTTCGCTTTGGGGGGATGTTCACTCTCCATGCTACTCCCTGCTTTCGTGCTTTTAATTAGCTCCGCAAACAGTGGCTGCTCTCTGTTCCTCCGAAGCTCAACACGCCCTTTCCACATAAGAGCCTGTCCTGTCGGCGAAGCTCAGCACCCGCAGGGCAGCTGGACAGGCTGCTGCGGGCGCCCCCGCCGGTGCCATGCGGAGAGGGATGAGGTGGATGGGCTGCAAGTGACCAGACTACGTGCTCAGCTACATTAGGAAACTGAATTACAATCCCTGTACTTGAGGATCTCCTGCTCTGAGATGGAGATGGCTTCCTGTGCGAACTCACACACCCCTGAGCCTCTGGGGACCTCAGTATAGCTAATAACGGCTCTGTGCTACATTCAGATCCGTTCAGTATAGCTACAGCTACAGCAGGTCACAGCTCACACAGCTGGAGCTAACCGGACAGGTCCGGCTGACGGCAACGACGGCAGCAAACGTGACCAAAGTTAGCACACTGGTGCTTCTGGGCTTCTTGTCCTTATCTGGCCCAAAGACTCGGTTGCTAATTTACCCAGAAGGCCCGAGGCAGCCATGTTGGGTGAACGTGACTCAGGGAGCTGGCTGACAGTGCCCAGCCTCTGCATCCACGACGGCTATATCCAACCCAGCTCAGGCTCCGGTCACACAGTGATCAGCTGCTGTTCAGGGTGCAGGGTGCTGATGTGTGGGGCCTCTGTCTGCTCTGGGCCTGTAGCACTGCGACCAGCACAGTCATTGGCCTCATGTGATGTGGGATGCAGATAACATCCAGAACCCACTGACAGCAGAACTGAAACAGCCCAGAGCACATAACTCTGCGGAGGTAGCCACCATGGCTTAGAGAAATGCGGTCCGCGGCTCTGCTAGTTACAGCCCTGAGTCTACAATTGGGAAGGTGCTGCTTCAAATTCTGTGGCTGGCAGAGTGAGCATTGGGCCCCTGAGCAAGACCCTTCACTCCAGTCGTTTTAGGGACTGCCTGACCCTGCCCCCCTGACTGTGTGTCACTTTGGATAAATGTCCGCTGTTGTAATGTAAATGAAGTACATCCTGCCAGTTTTCTTCCATTTGACTCCGCGGTTTCTCTTTTCTCTTTGCATCTTTCTGCATTAGTTTAAACTACTCCAAGGGTTACATAACCAGCAATGGCACAAAATAATTCTCCTTTTTTAACCTTTACCCTTATTTTTCAGTCCTTCGTGTGGAGTTCGCACAATCTCTGTGGGTTTCCACTGAATATTCCAGTTTTCGTCCACAACTCAACTGGGAGCAGTCTATAGTATGTGACAGTATGGCTGGGCCCAGACAGTGACTGGATTCCTGGGTAAAGGCTTCAGGCTCATTGAAACTCTGCACTGGACAAAAGTGTCTAGAACAGGGGTGGGCTATCAAAAGGGCCGGTGTGTATGCGGGTTTTTGCTGCAAATCCCTAATTAGATTACTAATTAGAGGATTGATTGGCTGAAGAGTCCTCACACCAGGGTATGAACAGCTGACCTACAGGTTATCCCAAAGACCTGTATACACACCGGCCCTTTGTGGATAAGATTGCCCACCCCTGGTCTAGAAAATGGATGTTTGGATTATGGAAATGAGGAACATGCTGTTGCTGCCCTCTGCTGTCCACTTGTAGTCACTACATACCCGAGTCACTCAGCACCTCCATTATCAGCGTCTCGTGAAACTACAGCGTTTACTTCAGTGCAAGGACATTTTGCAGGCAAGCACAAGAATGAGGCACGGTGAAATGCAGGATGGAGCTCTTTGTTACAGAGTTCACACAGCACATGTACACATACCAAAATGTGGGACTCCACGTTTCCAGGCGAGGTGAATATCTGAATGCTTATTTGCATACACCATGAGCTGTTTCCTATGCATACATTTACATAATGAGTACGGAGCTGTATCACCAGGCAGCTGTCAGGTTGCAGAGTTTGTTGAAGCCACATCCGTTCACTGAGTGTACCTGTCAGCATCAAGGGTGGAATGACCATACTCAAATCATACTCAAGTAAAAGTACAGTTACTTCCAAAACAATTAACATAGTTCAATGAAATTCTTACTTGTGCTTCTCATATCTTTCCCGACTCTTCTCACAGATGACCAAGGACCCCGATGCTGGGTCACCCATTAGGCAATGCAGGCAGCCCGTGGGTAGGGGTTCCTGGAACGCTGGAGGTTCTGGGGAGGAATTTCTCAAAATAAACTATATACTTTACAGCCATGTGTATGTTTATGACTCCTTAGACATTTACCTGAAAAAGGAAATAGATAAACTCTCCCCTCGACTGGCATTCAGTCGACAAGTTTGAAATTTTTGTATGACATAAGCTGGTCCACAGTCATGAAATGGTTGGGAACCCCAAGACAAGGGCGCCAAATTCTGAGGGGTATCGACTTAGCAGACAGCCAATTTCGCTTCAATCTCAAAATGAAATTGGCTGGCTTGTGCAACTGGGCCCGGAGGACAGCACAGAGCCCCCACATCACTTTGTGTTGACTGTCAACCAGTGTTATTTATTATTTGGTTTTTATACAATGCGTGGCTTGTACTCACAACGTCGCCGGTTCAAACCCAGCCTCAGCATGGGTTGAGCAAGGCCCTTAACCCCCAGTTCCCTGGGTGCCCCAACAAGTGGCTGCCCTTTGTGGACAGCTTGCTCTACAGAGTGAGTTGAGGGAGGCATAAAAAGTGTTTCCCCACGGGGACAATAAAGGGTTGATTATTATTATTATCATCAATTTTCATGAGAAATTCATTTGTATTTTATGTTTTTGTAGGGTCTCATTAGTTTTATTTTAAAGATATGTTTCTATTTAGTTTTTAAAACATTTTAGTTTCAGTAAATATATTTCTAGGAATAGAGCTGTAAAGCTATTTTATGTGTCTGATCTTTGGTGATTCCTACATGAAAACAGTGCATATTATGTACTAATGTGTTCAAAATGGGCAAAACGAGTTCCAGGTATTAATGGTCAACTAAAGGCAACATACTGGATTACGTTTATGATTTCCTTCAAAAAAGTATAAAGAAACCATTGTAGCTTAAACTGTATTTTAAAAACTGTAACGGAGGTATACGGCAAGAAGTGTAGTTTTTGTTTGTTTTCTTATGGTTTTAATTTTCGTAAACGAAACCCTGCTGTCAACACGTTACCTAACACTGATGGGAGCTTAAAAGCCGTCATGTAAACCTAAAGTTAGCAATTACTCCCGCTTCAAGGGCCCACAAACGCCGGGCTTTGAAGAGCATTAATGAGCAAACTGACCGAAAAAACACATAAACACAACACACGACAATGTATAAATTCAGAGCCACTCAGGAAACATTACACGCGATGACGACATCCCGTTTCCAACGTAGAGACGACTTAAGTTGAATGTCGCTTGGCGATTCCATTAAATGTCTTAGAATTGGATATTGTATAGTTGAATATCTTTTTAAAGACATTTTAAATTATTTTAGTTGAAGTTGGTATGTCGATGTGGTCAATCCGAATAGTGTATCATTTGCATGGTAAAGTCGGACGTCCCCCATCGGCAGCTCGAGTGGTACAGTCCATATTTTCGAAGCTGTGCGCGGGACGGCGCGGCTCGCGATTAGGAACCGATCAATGTACTGCTATTATATCGCACTATATACGGATCACCCATCACATCCAAGACTGTTTAATACCATTTCCGGACTTCGGTATATAATTTTACGTTACAGAGGTGAGGAGGGTGTGTAACCGGTATCGTGTACGGAAAAACCCCGGATAGCGAAACAATGTACCTCCACGTTATTTGGTGTTAAAGTGGTGAGAAGCGTTTAAAGGTGATGTTGCCTTAAATTTCTGTTGGGCATAATCTCAATATTTATTTAAGCGTGCTTCCAGTTATTTTTCATATAATGAGAGAATTTGCCTCGCTCGTTTCCCGTGTGCGTGTTTCTGTTGTAAGGAATGGGCGTATATCCTTGTCGGATTTACGTCGTGCTGTGTCTTTCAGGATGGACACGACAACGTGCCTGAAATCGTTGCTCCTGGCCATTAAGCAGTACAAGGCCAGCATGTCGGCGGCCGACGCTGCCCAGCTGCAGAGGCTCATCGGGGTGAGCGGGGTGGCCTGGGCTCTCCCCTTTCTCTTTGAGGTGTAGACCAGCTCTGTAACGGCGTAAACGGGTGTTTCTCAATACCAAGAACGTAAAGATCGTACTTGCGGTCTTGGCAAGACCGGTCTTGCTAACTTGCCTCCAAAGTGCGATGCATCCTTTATATTTGGGGCGGGGCAAAAAACGACACCCGGGGATTGTTACCGTCCTCTGTACTTTTGTTCTTGAGCATTAGCCTTTTGCAATGGAATATGACGTATAATTGGTACAGGAGAACACAAGTATGGTCAAGTACACATGTTGAGAAACACCCATCGTGCTGTCCCCTTCTCCAGACTGTATCTGTGCTGAAGGGCCCCACGCTGCTGTCCTCCAGCCAGGTGCTGCCCAGCGAATGTCTCAGTGGTTTGGTGGAGCTGGCAGGTGACCCCAACACCAGCCCTGTCCTCATTGGGAACATCATATCACTCCTGGCCCAGCTTGGTACCTCCCCTCTGCCTGTCTATTTCTGTCCCTCTGCCCATCTGTGTCCCCTGTCATGCTGCATTTATTTTTCTCCTTTCATTAAACCAGCCTTGGATGATGAGACTAGAGCTGCTCTTCATAACTACAGTCTCACTGGGACACTAGCAGCTATCATTCATCACAACAGCTCCACCCCCAGGGAGGAGGTGGTATTGCAGGTAAACTGTATTGTCTTGTCTCTTGCTGCCAACGCAATGTTCCAACAAGGGTATAGTATGTATTCAGTCTGCAGTTTCTGCGTATTTACTGCAGGAATCATCGATAAGCTGTGTAGAAGGGTTAGTTGAGGGGGCGGTATAGGCAGGTCTGGCTTGCAGGCCTGGCGTTTGCTGTTTCCTCCCTATGGATCACATGAAGATGTGCCTTGCAGTGCCTGCAGCTGCTGCAGAAGCTCACGTACAATGTGAGGATCTCCCACAGTGCCACCTACATGGACGAGCTGGTGGCCTTCCTGATGCAGCATATGTGAGTGTCTTTCCTCCTGGGGGTGTGCCCTCCACCGTCTGGAGCTCATGTGCTCATGCATTTGCCTGCTTATTGTTAATGTTCTTCTGTATAGACAGTCCCCTACTGATGACCTCACTGTGCCTTGCCTGGGCCTCATGGCCAATCTCTGCCGGTGCAACATGTCCATCCAGGCCCATGTCAAGTTCTTGGTGAGAACTGCCTTTTCTGGGACGTGGCTTCACGTTCCTTGCTTTGCTGGAGGTTTAGGTGTTGCGTGTGGTACTCGGCTCTTGCTGTCTCTGGTTTCTGGTGTTTTCTTTCATTAATGTTTTGTTCTCCCTTTCTGTCTTGTGCTACAGAGTCATGTGAAGACCTTCTATCGTACTCTCATCAACTTTCTGGCTCACAGTAGCCTAACCATAGTGGTGTTTGCACTCTCTATTCTGACGAGTCTCACCCTCAATGAGGAAGTTGGTGAGAAGGTAAGAGTCACCGTGCCCCCTGTGCGGAGTTGGTACAGTCCAGCCCCTCCTGCCCTGTATGCCCCCTCCCACTGTATATAGCTCTTCCCTCCTTCCCATTGTTATGAGCCCTCCTCCCCAATTCTCTCCCCCTCACACTGCTTTGCTACCCCCTGCTGGTACCCCTACCTGGTACTAACACCTTTGCCTACCATCTGCTTCCATCCTGTAGCTGTTTCATGCTAAGAACATCCACCAGACGTACCAGTTGATTTTCAACATCATGGTGAATGGAGATGGAACTCTCACCAGGAAGTATGCTGTTGACCTTCTGGTGGATCTTTTGAAGAACCCCAAGATGGCAGATCACCTCTCCAGGTCAGACCGTTCATCTTCTTGTTGACCCAGTTGAGGGCACACCTGACTCTCTGTGGGTTAGTGCCTGACTCTGCAATGCACCTGGCAATCGTCAACGACTCTCCTTCCTCCTGCAGGTACGAGCACTTCCCTCGCTGCCTGTCGCAGGTGCTTGGTCTTCTGCACAGCAGGGACCCCGACTCTGCTGGCAAAGTGAGTGTTGCAGTGCATTCTGGGAAAGTGTTAGGTCAGGTGCTTAGCATGGATGGGAGCCTTAGGGCTTAGGGGTCGCAGGGTGTTACCACGTCTGGCTTTCAGTAATTGACATGCTGGAGCTCAGCTGTTACCTTATCAATGGAGGTTCAGAGCCCGTTCACAGCCCTGCTTGCCCTCCCTCCCATATCTGCTCACGCTGGTGTCTTCAGCTCAGTGTGTTCCCGTGGTGCCCCTTGCAGGTGCTGGAGCTGCTGGCCTCTATCTCCTCCGTCCCGGGTTTGCGCGCGCCGCTGTGCCAGGCCGTCTTCCGGCCCCCTGGCCCTCGCCTGCAGCTCGGGCCCCGAAAGGAGGCCCCGGGCGGGCCAGAGCCGGGCCTCGCCCTGCTGCAGTGGGTCAGCCTGCCGCCAGACGGGGCTCACTGCTGCTCCCTTCAGGCTCTGGACTTGCTGACGGGATTGTGCGAGGTGAGTGTGAGCGTGTGCTTTGTGTGTCTCGCTGTGGCCCACCCCCCCTTATGCTGTCTGTCTCCCTTTCCTCCCGCAGGAGGCGCTAGATTCCTCCCTGGTTGGGTTGGTGATGCCTTTCTTGGAGTTGCTGCTCCCGGTCTTGCGGGACCTGCTGCAGCTTCCTGAGGTGATGACTGACGAGGCTGTGGTCAAGAAGTACTGGCTGAGGGCATCTCGAACTCTGGAGCTGCTGCTTAATATCCTTCAACGTGGTGTGTGTGTGTGTGTCTCTCTCTCTCGCTTCATCTCTCTGTCTTTGTCTCTCCCCAACACTGTGTTTCTGTCTCTCTCTCTCTCTCTCTTTCTGTCTGTATTCACCCTTGACTGAGTCACCGCTGTGCAGAGAGGATTCCGCCCGGATGCTGGTAGCTCAGGAGCTAAGCGCTCCGCTCTGCTTGGCCCAGGTGGAGGCGCTGTTTTCCAGCGGCCACATGGACGCAGCTGTAGGCTGTTCCCTCTCAGACTCCGGACTCAGGTGGGTTCCTCTAAATCACCTCCTCTGATTATCTTCTGGAAGCATCTTGTGGTCCTCACACCATGCCTCTGTGCGCTTACACCCGCAAGCCAGCTGATTTCTGAGGTGATTCTGAAGATGCTGGACCTGATGAGCCACGTGAAGCAGCTGGTGCGTGACATGGAGACCAGCTTCTACAGGACTCTGCAGGTATGGTAGCCTTCATGTGGATTTTTATTTATGGATTCTGTACAATTTATGTATAATTTGTACATTGTGGTTTCTAGCTTTGTTTTGCATAAACTATCATTTTAGCACATTCACATCCAACAATAAATACAGGTGTTTTATAAGAAAAAAAATATTGATCAGGTAAAGATGCGGACGGTATAATATTTTTATTTGCATACCTCAGATTTTTTCATGAAGTGCGTTTTGTGAAACTTGCAGTTTCATTATTTTGAGGTGTTGGATGGGAAGCGCGTTTAAAAGCCACTATAGCGCCGATTTACCCGGCTGCAGCTTAACGTTGGACGGGAAGCCGGTGCAGCAGGTACCTGCTGTTTGGGTTCTCTGTAGAGCTCGGCTCCAAGTGGCAGGTTCTGCAGCAGAGTGGGTCTCCGTGTGCCGCCCGCAGGACCAGCGCACGGCCGGGCCGCTGTCTCTGGCCTTGACGTCGGACCGCAGGGAGCACGTGCAAACCGCCCTCCGCATCCTGCGTGAAGCTGCCCCTCTCCCGGACTTTCCCGCCGTCACGTGAGTTTAGAATACGACTGTTCCGCGTGTACAGATCCGATTTTAATGCAGGGAGGCCGACTGGCTGATCTCTGTGGTCCCTCCCCACAGCCTTGGCGAGAGTATCGCCGCCAACAATGCCTATCGGCAGCTGTCCATCCGCCAGCTCCCCACCCTGGATTCCCTCCCCCTCCCTGCTCCTGGTCGGGGCTGCCCCGCCCCCCAGCCACCGAGCCCGTCTCGGGACAGCATCCAGCACCTGATCGAGCGGCTGCAGAGCGGCATGGAGGTGCGTCGGGCTGAGGCTCCGCCTCACCGAGCCGTCTGTGCTGTGCCTGCTGGGAGGGCTGCGGCTGACCTGGGTTTGAGTTTGAGCCATGCTTTGCAGATGCAGGATCAGATGAAGGACATGCGCGTGTCAGAGATCATGGACGTCTACGAGCAGAAGATTTCCTCGCTGGCGGTTTGTACCATGCCCGTCCGTCCGCGTCCTTTCCTTTATGCCCGTGGTGTCTCCTCGCCCCACCTGACGGTCTGTCGTTCCTCTAGGCCAAGGAGGGCCGCCTGCAGGACCTGCTGGAGGCCAAGGCGCTGGCCCTGTCGCAGGCCGACCGCGTCATCGCACAGTACCGCTGCCAGCGAGCGCAGGCCGAGGCCCAGGTGAGACCCCCAAACGCGCAGCTCTGCTCCCTCCGCACCCTCCGCACCCTCCGCACCCTCCGCACCCTCGCGCCTCCCTGGGGCCTGAACGGTGCTGCGTGCCCCGTCCACAGGCACGCAAGCTGGCGGCACTAATGAAGGAGGCACAGCAGCGGAAGGAGGAGCTGCAGGTGGAGCTCAGCAGCCAGGTGTCGGAGGCGGAGAAGGCCCGCGCCGACATCCAGCAGCTGCTGCAGCACAACGCGCGACTGCAGGCCGACTCGCAGGAGCACCAGGAACTCAAGGGCTCCTACAACCAGCTGCTTGCCAGGTAAGGCCCCAGAGGTACTGGGTCTGGGGAGGACGGGCTGGGCTCTCACACCCATGACCGGGGGGACTTTCCCTCCTGTAGGTTCAATGACAGCGACAGGATGCTGAAGGAGCTGCAGTTGGCCCACGTTGGCCTTACAAAGCAAGCGGACGCCATCAAGAAGCAGAACGAGGCACTGAAGGCGCTGCAGGACAGGTGGGTGTGTGGGCGGGACTTGGAGGGTTATGGTTAATGCTCATTGGGCCTCTTTAAATGAGTTTGTCAAGGTTACTCACTGCACCAATGTATCAGTTTGTGTATGTGTGTTTGTGTGTGACAGAACTCTTTCCCAGCTGGCTGAGAAGGAGGAGCAGATCAAAGCACTGCAGACAGATGTGAGTCTGAAGGTGCAGGAGATCGCAGGTGAGGAGGTGGTGGGGGGCTGGCAGGTGGTCACGCGCTGCACCTCCTGCTGCAGGGGGTCTGTCGACCCTGACGGCCTCCTTATCCATGATCGTAACTGCGGTCGGTTTACCTCCCGTCCCTGGCTGTCAGGTCTGCAGCAGGAGATTCTGAACCACAAGGAGCAAGCACACAAGCAGGAGAAAGAGAAGGAGGACATGGAGGAGACCATCGACGTCCTGAGGAAGGAGCTGAACAGGACGGAGTTGGCCAGGAAGGACGCCAGCATCCGGGTACGAAGGGGGGACGCCGGTTACTGGCAGTCAGTGTGGTTAATCAGACACTGCTGTTACTGGGTGAGCTGGCTTTGGGGCGTCGGCTTTCAGTGGCTGTGCTGAGGAGGGAGGTGAGGAGGCTCACACTTCAGGGGTGGGGGTTTGAATCATGCCTCTAGGGTGTCTGTGTGTGTTTGTCATTTTCTTAGTTACTGGTTACTGCGCTGGCATTTTTCACTGCCAGCATTGGCAATATATGGAGATGCATGCAAAAAAAAGTATTTAGTCTTATTGAGGTACAAAAATAATTTCCATCTAATCTTGCATGTCGGTGCCGCTGCTTGTGGTCAACCAGTCAGCAAGCTGTCACTGTAAACGCAGTAGTGCCTCTGAAGAACTGCAGCTGGACAGAGTTCTGATGATGTTCAGACACACATGCACTTAATGCTTAGATGCAGTGGACAGTTATTTAACTGAGTTCAGTTCTTTGATAGTGTTTGGGTAGAAGCTTTTCAGGAGTCTGGAAGTGCATATCTTAACAGACCTATTACGCCGTCCAGAGGGCAGCAGAGTGCAGAGGCGGTGGCCAGGGTGAGATGGGACCCTGATGATTTTCGTGGCCAGTCAAAGATACTGGGTTCTGTATATATCATCTAGCGAAGGTAGCTGGGTGTTGGTAATTTTTTGTGCTGATTTGTTGAATCCCTGTATTTGTGTAACATTAGACAGCCAATCATCAGTGACTTTAGATCTTTACTGAAATATGCAGCATGCTTGTTAGTTCAGACGTTGAGATTTACTGCTGGGTATCGGAGTTTGGGACTGAAAAATGATACTTTTTTTTTTTATCCTCAATAGGAGCATTTTGGTCGGTACCACAAAGATGCCGAAGTTCGGTGCCCAGTTGTTGTGTACGCGTGCTATGACGGACTGGGATCCCATCCAGGGTGAACCCCAGTCTTGTGCCCTGTGCTGCCTGGAACAAAGTTCAGCCCCTCTCCTCATGAACTGTGGGCCTGGTGCTGTTATCAAAGTCAAAGTACACTTTATTTTATTCTCACGGTAGTCATTCAGGCAGGATACTGAAGAGTTCTTTGGCACTGGGATGCTGATGGTGAACCTGAAGCATGTTGGGATGATCGTCTGGCTCAGTGATGCGTTGAAGATGTCTGAAGACATCAGCCAGTTGATCAGCATGTTCTCTTAGCACGCGACTGGGAATGTTGTGAGGTCCAGCAGCTTTTTGTGGGTTGACCTTGGTTAAAGTACTCCTCACGTCGGCTGTAATTAGACGGATCGCCTGGTCGGTGGTAGGATGGGTGGCTTTCCTCGCAGGCTCTTTGATCAGTGCATCAAACCATGTGTAGAAGTTGTTCAGGGAGTGTGGTGCTACGAGTACTTGGTGTAGGCGTGTGTTGAGTGACAGCCTGGATGCCCTTCTATAAACTGCGGGTGTCTTCGGTGTTGTGGAAGTGGTTCTGGATCTTGTTGCGTTTTGCTTATATGACGTCGTGAGGGTGGCCTGGCCGTTCTCCTGTTTGGAGTTGATCTGTCCCCTGACCTGAAGGCAGTATCTCTCTCTAAACAGCACATGGACCTTTTTCTCTAAACCAGGGCTTTTTGTTGGCTCTTGTGGTGACACTTTTTGGGGACAGTAACATCCTCCAAGGTGATGGAGCCGCTGTAGGTAGTGGCTTCTCTGAACACGTTCCAGTCTGTGCGACTGAAACCATCCTGAAGTACTTGGGCAGCTCCTGTCAACCAGACTTGATTTTTTTGACTGGTTTTGTATGTTTTCAGTAGTGACATGTATTGTTAGATGCTGCTGAACCTGGGTCTCTCCTCCTCCTTCTCTGCCTGCCCCTTAGGCCTCCTCCTTGGAGCTACAGAAGTCTCAGCTGGAGGCCAAGCTGCAGAAGAAGGATGAGGAGCTGAGCAAGCACGCTCAGATGATCGCCATGATCCACAGCCTGAGCAGCGGCCGGCTTAAGGGTGACAATGTCTCCCTGTGACGTGACACACGCCGTCCCCCCCCCCCCGCTCATATCCTTCGTGGTCGCGGGGGACCTGGTCCATCACCTGGTGGTGTTTCTATGCTTTTTAAAGTGAACGGACTTGAAGAGCTGCTCTGATTTGTATGTCGGGCCAGAGTGTAAAGCTGCTGCGGTTTTAACGTTCCCCACAATCCTTGTACCTTCCCCCATCGCTCACATGATGATGTCATTACCCTCGGAATTCCCACAGATGCTGCATGGGTAAATGTGGGCATCCCCCTGTTCAGTGACTGAGCTCTGTATGTAACAGAGGAGCACCAGCATGTTCTCCCCCGGCGGGGGCCTGGAGCCGTGGGATGGGACCTTCCCCTGCTCCTCTGACCCCTTATCAGTCAGCAGTCTGACCAAAGCTGTGTCTCAGTGCTTCAGCTCTGCTCTGTTTTACCACAGTTCACCTCCTAACTTACTATGATATGAAAATCAAAACAGGAGGTGCTAAGAATGACTTTTTAGAAATTTACAGAATGAATTTAATTTAATTTAATGTTAACGAACATAATAAATCTTAATATACAAATATATACATCATGTGTAGAGTAGGTTTCATTTCTTGGACTCCAGGTTCTGATTATGGTCCTCAGGTCTGGAGCTCCAGCCTCAGGTGCTGTCAGGGTTCTGTGTCACTGGGTCACTGTTCAGTTTCTGATCATCAGGATCATTCTGCTGGTTTCCTGTATTCCTTCCTCTGTACCTCTCCACAGCACTTACAAAGGTATAAATGAAACATTTGTTTAGAATGAAATGCTTAAAGGACACATAGATAAGTGTAAATAATTCAATGGCTAAACCAACAACAATGTGTGTTTCCAAATACAATGTACAAATGCATATATATGCCCTTTTTCAATGAATTCTTAAAAATTGTACCTCTTGATTATCCATGCCAGAAATATGATGATGGCAACAGCAAGGACTGCCCACAGCCATTTACGCCCACGATTCCCTGTGGGTGAGATTTTATACTGCAGGATACTGGATCACATGACAGATGCTGCTAATGCCTGCTGTGCCAGCGGGTCCTGTGACCTTGGGGTTGTGCCACAGTGTGGTGACCAGAGCTACTAGCAAACAGCCAGACTCAGGTGCTCAGAGGCCTGAACAGCTGCTAATCAGCAACCA
>JAODLC010000052.1:6906990-6917053 GCA_026781145.1 Hippopotamyrus pictus | reverse complement strand
CTGAAGGCTGAGGCTCCATGCAGAGAGATCCTGGCCCTTGGAGCCCCTACCTGGTTGCTGATTAGCAGCTGTTCAGGTCTCTGAGCACCTGAGTCTGGCTGTTTGCTAGTAGCTCTGGTCACCACACTGTGGCACAACCCCAAGGTCACATGACCCGCGGGCACACGCTGGCACAGCAGGCATCAGCAGCATCTGTCATGTGATCCAGCATCCCGCAGATCCACAGTGTGAAATCTCACCCACAGGGAACCACGGGCATAAATGGCTGTGGCCAGTCCTTGCTGTTGTCATCATTGCAGTCATCATAATTCTGGCATGCATCATATGGAGGTACAATATTTAAGTTATTCATTGAAAATTTATTCCAAGAGCTGTATAAATTTGGAAATACCTATTGTTGTTGGCTTAGCTATTAAAACTATATTTACACCAATCTCTGTTTCCTTGAGGTTGTACATTCACCTGTCCCCAAGGCATGCAGAGGAAGGAAAAGAGCAACAGAGTGATCATCAGCAGGGACAGCAAATGAATGAAACCTGTCAAGAACTCCTGTGCCAGAGCAATAAGGGAAATGATTGATCCTGAGGGACAGAATCTGATCAGTGACCAAGAGACACAGAACCAGAACCTGAGGCAGGTCCTCCAGATCTGAGGACCGTAATAAGAGCCTAAGAAATGAACACCTACTCTGTACATGTTGTATATATTTGTATATTAAGATTATTTTGTTCATTGACATTAATTAAATTAGTTCTGTAAATTTCTAAAAAAATTTCATTGTTAGTGCCTTTCCTGTTTTGATTTTCGTATCATTGTAAGTTAGGAGGTGAACTGTGGTAAAACAAAGCAGAGCTGAAGCACTGAGACACAGCTTTGGTCAGACTGCTGACTGATAAGGGGTCAGAGGAGCAGGTGAAGGTCCCATCCCACACGGCTCCAGGCCCCCGCTGGGGGAGAACATGCTGGTGCTCCTCTGTTACATGCAGAGCTCAGTCACTGAACAGGGGGAGTCCTACATTTACCCATGCAGCCTCAGTGGGAATTCCAGGGGTAATGACATCATCTGTGGGGGGGTTGAATCCTGTTTCTGGGGAGTGTGTGTGTGTATGCGGGTTTGCATAGATCACATTTGAGGACCAAATTGTCCCCAAAGTATAGTAAAACCTGAAATTCCCTTACTTCTGGGAACATCTTATGAGGTCCCCATTTGGATAACCTCAGTTTTATAAAAATCTGTGAATGCAATCAAAAAAGTGAAAATGCCAAAAGTCTTGTATTTGAGTTGGTTACTTATGGTTAAGGTGAGGGATGGGTAGAGGTTAAGGGTGTCGTGACTGGGATTTGGGTTTTTCCCATAGAAATGAATGGCCGGTCCCCATTTAGATAGGAAGACCAACTTATGTTAGATGCCTAACATAAGAGCTCCAGATACCCACAACTCATGATGGGAGGAGCTGAACACCATCCCAGGCAAACAGGGCGTAAGACTGGGATTCACCCTGGATGGGATGCTGGTCCATCACAGCGTATGTCCACAGACACACACACAGAGTTCATATATTCTTATCATTGTGGGGACTCCTAACAATGACCCTAACCTTAACCTAGCCTTAAACTTAACCATAAGTAACCAAATGCACAAGACCTTTGGCTATTTTAGTTTCTTGATTGCATTCACAGATTTATATAAAATTGAGGTTTATATTGTGGGGACCTGAAAAATGTCCCCACACCCTAAAAAATAGCAGGTGGTAAATACAACACCTCCCCCCCCGCCACACACACACACCCCAAGAGTGGTATTCAGAGCCCCGCCCCGGGAAGTGTGAGCCTCCTGCAGAGCCTTGGGACTGACCCCAGCTCAAAAGCTGAGCTTCCAGGAATGGGCTTCCATGGCCGAGCAGCTGCATGCAAGCCTCACATCACCAAGTGCACTGCAAAGCATCAGATGCAGTGGTGTAAAGCAAGCTGCCACTGGAACAGTGGAGTAGTGGAAACATGTTCTGTGGAGTAACAAATCACGCTTCTCTGTCTGGCTGTCTGATGTGTGAGTCTGGGTTTGGCAGATACCAGGAGAACGTTACGTACCTGACTGCATTGGGTCAATTGAAAAGTTTGGTGGTCATTTTCTTCACCATATGCAAGGGTGTTGTTGACCAGCTGCCTGTAACCTGACTCATCCCCTCCTTGATGAGGCCCAGGATGGTTATACCATCCGCATTGTCCTGGATGGAGACACAGTCCTGAGTGTACAGGGTGTGGAGTTCAGGGTTGAGGCAACAACCATGTGGTGTTCCTCTGCTGGTTCTGAGCTCAGCAGAGACCCTGGATCCTATCCATACCACCTGTGGTCTGTCAGTCTGTCTGGCAGGGTGGTGTCTCAGTTCTGTTTGTATTCTTTCTGTACATTGCAAAACCTAATGAGTTAGTTCAACTCAAACTGTTTGAGGAAACTGATTGCCTTAAAAAGTTATGCCAGTTAATTAAATTTATGAACTCAACAATTAAAGTACCAGGAGCTGCACAGAAAAGGGTATGACAAATGTCCTAAGATTCCACATATGTTAATCATCCAAGGGCAGGACTGGCAATCAAATACACCCCCACGCCATTAAAATTCATACCACTCTGGAAATGTGCCCTGTACGTCTCCAAAATCTTTTCCTCTGAATCAACATGCTATAAGACCACATATCAGGAAAAAAACCCACCAGGACCACAGCTCTCTAATCTCCAAGAATGAACTGAGTAGCCACAACTAGGTTAAAAGTTGTCACAACTAGAATGTAATGATAAATCTTAAAGGAAGAAAACTGAGTAAATAAAACTTGAATAGCAGCCTTTACATAAGGAGGATGCATTTAAGTTATTGTTACTCAAGTCATTTAAATCAAACTAATGAATGCAGCTGATGCTCTTAACTTGATTTAACTAAGTTGCTTAAATTATGAATACTTAAGTTACTTTTACTCAATACAGAAAATAGTTTACTTTAATTGTTTGAGTTCATAAATTTTAATGATTTAAAGCAATCGGCTGAACTAATTCGTCACGTTTTAGTGTAATGATCATGAACTCTAAGAAGAAATGAGTTAATGCAACAAACTAGAATTATATCGCCACAATTTAAAATGCTCCAAAAATCTAAGTACACTCAAAACAACTGAGTTACTACTCAAACAATTAATTTTTGAGTAAAGTCAAATTTGTGGAAATGAGTGAATCCAATTTTTAGATTGGATTCTAAAATTAAGTTCTATTAACTTACTTCTGTTAGGTTTTACAGTGTAGGTAGTGATGGATTGGGTTCTCTGCCACATGCTGCATATGTTGTTTTGTAGATAGAAGCCTTCATGTTTTGGGTAGTTTGCCCTTTTTGTGGTTCTGATAGACTTCTGTAGCTCGTACCTGCTTGTAGTCCCCTCTGTCGCGTGATTGGAAAGCTTCCTGTCTTTTCTTGGTTTTATTCTTCCTTACAAGCCAAATTGCAAGTTGAACCTGCCCTGCTAAAAAATCAGCAGCTTTCTTTTCTCAGGAGCTTTGTATTTCAGAACATAAAAATAAAGACAAATTTGGTCTAAATGCCCTCCAAATCCTCCAAACCACACCTCCAGCTGCATGAACATGTCCCCAAACCATCTGCACCTCAAGAAGAGAAGCTGCAAGGTTTCTTCTTGCCCACAAAATGGGCAGCTCCCCTCCACAGAGTGATCAATATGTGCCACAGGTCTGTTCGTAACCCCAGACCCATGCTCCACCCTCCACTGTGTATCAGCTGACGTGTTTATAGGGGAGGTTTGCACAGGGGTCTCTAACAGCCCAGGGGGGAGGCGTCCGGTGCCAACAAACCTGACCTTCTGGAATCCGCCAACCCTGTCAGAGAGTTCCTGTTTATAACTTTCACACTTATGTCGTATAGTGTTTTTCTGGAAGCATCCACAAAGTTCTTCAGTGGTGGTGTTCTGAAAGAAAGCAAGAGGTCCTGCTCCTCCTGATGATCCTCCACTGCTGCTGACACAGGCATAATTATGAGATACTGTTATGTCAGGGTTGCTACCCATGTAGCAAAGTGTGTAGCACACACACAAAAGAAAAAGTGGGATTGTAAACTGTTATTTGGTTGACCTCTGACCTGTTTGGTAATAGGCTGAAGTGGAGTGGTATATAAGGATTGCCCGCCAACAGAGAGGCGTAGGAGAGAGCAGTGGAGAGAGGTTGTTACCTGTGTGAGCGTATTGCAAAACTAATACAAAGGAACCTGTTGTTCGAACCTTGGCTCTGGGGAAATAATTCTCATTGAGGTGAGTGCAAGATACAGCACAAAGCTCTCAACATGCTCTGCACAAACTGCAAATAGCCCTCATCAAACGACCCATCGTTTACCATGTGACCTTCCTCCCCATTTCACATGTGAGGGGTGGTGTGATATATCACAAAATTTACTCTTACTTTTTGGTTGAACGAGAGCCATTTAAGAGCTGTTAGATGCAGTTAATGTCAAGTGCCACTGTCATTTGTAATATTCTTTTGATCATATCCCGTTCTTTTTTATTCTGAGTATAATTATTAAACACGTAAAAGCTTAATTGCACCATAAAGTCACCATGAGTTCTCTTTCTTTTAGCCCATTTTCACCTATTCACCAATTAGATATAGGGGGTGATTAGGAAGCCAGATCTGATAGGGCCATTGTGGGCAATTTAGCGCCATCAGGGTAGCACTCGATGGCAACAATCGAAAGATACCCAGGGATCTATTATGACCTGAGGGAGCCAGGACCTCAGTTTTACATCTCATCCAATGGACGGCACCATTTCCACTGGAATTTTACTGTAGTTTTTGATGTCTTCTAAACAGCTTATTTGTACACGCCTTGCATATACAGGTATCATTACACTGTTTCTTTGCCATTTATAGGTTGTTTCATGGCTTATTACGTTTTTTTTTTTTTCCTGGAATGTAAACAAAGTACGTGAATATTTTAAATTGATAAAATATAGGGTTTACCAAATGTACTGTATGATCAGTGCTTCCTAATCTAAGATTATTTTATTTAGTTGTATGAGGCTAAATTTCTCTCAAAATGCAGATGTTGCATATTTCTGCCACATATTTTTGTCAATTTTTGTTTTTCCTTAAATCCACCTGCACCACCATTGAGGTCAGTCTGCAGTGCAGCAAAGTGTAGCAGGACACCAAAGTCTAACTCCTGTCTGTCAGGGATTGGTCCGGGGAAACACAGATGATGTCACGCTTAGTTTCCTGTCTCTACACCACGCCCCCAAGGAAGCCCGTGTTGCAAAACTGGCACCATCAGGGAGGTCTCTTCCCTGCCTACCCCGGTTTACTGGCAGAACCAGTTGGACGCAAAACCGGTTGGTCCCTTCAGATACAGAGAACTTCTTAGCTGGCTGAGAGTTTGCGTGTTTGCTCCTAAGTGCCCTCTTCCTGACCGGCCTGTGTTCTAAATCCTGTTTCTGCCCTTACTTTTTGCCTAGCCCTCCGATCATCTATGCACATCACCCGACATCCTGCCTGTCTACTGACTTGACCACACTCACGGATCAAGATTTGGATTTTGTTGTCTCGATTTTAAGGCCAAAAAATTTGTTTCCTTTACCCAGTCCGCACGAGTGTCCTCCTTTCCATCATTCTTCCTTTCCATCATTCCGCCTTTCTATCATTCCCGCCATGACACTGTCTTGATGTGCATAGAATGATGCTGGAAATGCACGCCTGAGGACAGCAGGAATTCCTGAGTTTTGTACCCTTGTTGAAAAAGCATGCAATTCCAGATTCCAAATACTGTGAAAGAGAGTATTGTTCATATGCAAATTCAATTAAGTTAACATCACATTTTTCATGCCTACTGTACATTCACAACATCACAGATAACAGTTAAACATGTCCCTCAGAATATAAAATGCTGTGGGAAGACCAGAACACTTCAAGCTAAACACCTAGAAGTCTGCCTTAATTACTTCAGTCACAGAACAGTAATGTGAAAGTGTAATGGTAAATGTTAGAAAGTATTTGGAAAACGTGGATGATTTTAGTGTAACATACAGAATGGAAGATAGATGATATTGAAGAGCTCTTGGTTTGTTCTGTATGCTCTGTTTGAGTTCAGTTCCCTTCATTGAAGGCACCACAAAGAGTATGATTCCTCTAGAGAACAGTCTGCATAAGATACAGACCTGAATCTTTCAGCATATCACATGCACAAAGGTCACAGAAGTGGAAAAGGTAACAAGAAAGTAAAGACAATAGTAAAACTGTGACTATTTCCTGAGTGGTTGGACAACCAATAGCAAATAGAAAAGAAGACACCTCTTTGGTGCAGCACTTGCCCAGCATACATATACAAAGTCTATAAAGTTATTCCTAAATAATCAAAAAATCAGTGCATTCTAATATGAAAAAAACAAGTCAGATCAGAAAAAATAAGGATGCACCAAACATATGACTGTCATTCAATAATGGTATGAATTACATGCATTACACTAATTACATATACTGCGATGAAATTTATGCAATGCCAAAAATCCTAATATAATTATCAGTTTGTAATCCATTAAGGATCAGTTCCTGAATTCTTACGTAAGTGTCAGTAATCTCATACGCATCATCAGGCATCAAATTGTTTTCAGCTATAAGCTCAACAGTAAGAATAAACAACTCCACACACGGGTACAGTCTTTATATGTGCAGTCTTTCTGCCATATATGTGCTCTGTATCTCTTGCCTAATGGCGAAAGCTGAAAGAGACAGTGACTGGGATGCGATGAATCCTGTGAAATGTCCATGGCTTTTTTCTGGCATCGGGAGGTGTAGATTTGTTCCAGGGTGGGGAGAGGGCAGCCAATCGTTTTCTCCGCTGCCCTGATGACCCTGTGGAGAGCTTTCGCATCTGAGGAAGTGCAGCTGCTGCACCACACGCAGAGTCCATACCACACACAGAGTCCGTATGTAAATACGTTCTCGATGGAACAGTGGTAAAAGGCAAGGAGCAGATTTTTGGGGAGACTGTTCTTTCTGAGGATTCTCAGAAAATACAGTCTCTGCTGCACCTTCTTCAGCAGCTCCTTGGGTTAGCACTCCAGGTCAGGTCATCCTTCAACTCAGTACCCAGGAACCTGAACACCAGGACCCACTCCACATATGCCCCAGCGATGTTGAATGGCTGGATGTCAGTTTTATTTTTCCTGAAATCCATAACCAGCTCCTTTGTTTTTGTGGTGTTGAGCAGCAGGTTGTTGACTCTGCACCACCCTGACAGCCGCTCCACCTCGTCCCTGTATGCCAGCTCACTCTCCTTGCCTGAGATGAGTCCGATCACCGTCGCATCATCTGCAAACTTAATGATCTTGTTGTTGAGGTGAGTGGGGACACAGTCATGTGTGTAGAGGCTATACAGGAGTGGGCTGAGCACACAGCCCTGCGGCGACCCCGTGTTGAGACTGAGAGCAGAGAGAGAGGTGTGGGAACCCAGTCTGACCCTCTGGGAGCGACCTGACAAAGTCCAGTATCTCACTGCAGGTGAGTGATGGAAGTCCCAAGCCTGCCAGTTTAGACACCAGTTGTTGCGGGAGGATGGTGTTAAACGCCGAGCTGAAATCCACGAAAAGCAGTAGCTCCTCAGCATGAAGTGCTGTGGCCACAGCATCCTCTGTGGATCTCTTTGCCTTGTAAGCAAATTTGAATGGATCCAAGTCTGCTGGCAGACAGGCAATGATATGACTCACCAGTTTCTCAAGGCACTACATAATGATGTAAGTGCGACTGGGCGGAAATCATTCAGACTGTTCGTTGTGGGACAATGGTGGAAGCCTTGATGCAAGCTGGGACAGTGGCCTGAGACAGGGACTGATTGAAAATCCTAGTAAGGACTCCAGCCAGTTGATCCGCGCAATCCTTCAGCACCCGCCCAGTCACACCATTAGGTCCTGCAGCCTTCCTCGGGTTCACCTTCCTTATCACCCGCCTCACCTCCCACTCTTCCACCGTGAGTGTGTTGCTGTGGTAGCTAGGTGGAGGTGGAGGTGGAGCTGCTGTTGATGTTACCTCAAAGGGGGCAAAGAAGATGTTCAGCTCCTCTGCCAGAGAGGCATCTCCCTCAGCGGCTGTGGATTTGCTGGATTTGTAGCTGCTGATGTGCTGGACACCCCAGCACACCTGCCTGGTGTTGTTGCTCCTCAAATGGTCCTCTATCTTCCTTCTGTAGACTGCTTTGGCCTCTCGGATGCTTCTCTTCAGGTTGGCTCTGGCTGCACTGTAAAGTGCCTTGTTCCCTGTACCTAAAGGCAGGTATTGTTGATCCCTTGATCCTATCATGACCAAATTTGGTATGTACCATCAACAGATGATTCTGACCAAAAGTTATTCAAAAAATTTTGCTATGGAAGTGTGCCAAATGTCAGCAATGCCAAACTTGCATTACTTGATTGCTTCGGGAATATTGGGCAACCATCTCATTTAATGAAATATGTCTCAATCGGAGGCATAATATCAAAAAAATCCAATCCAAAAAAATCACTTTGGAACCAAGGCAGATGTTTCAGATAAATTTCTTGTGCATCTTCAGAGTAAAGGGCCCGAGCTGGGAAATTATGAACTCTCTGTGTCTGATGTATTGTTGGTAATCTTGGTATTATCATTTTTTTAAACACCAATGTATCCATGTACTTAAATTTTAAGGACATTTTGTTCCAAAGGAGATCAGAAGGCATAGCCGATGCAAAGAGAAGCAGATATTGTAACCATATTTTTGTAGATCATTACTGTCATGACCTGCTCATCCGATCCTCCTGTGTGCCACGCCCCCCTCATTACCTCGTGTTAATTCCGGATTGTCATCACCTGTTGCCTGTTATTTTCTGCTTGTCTTGTGTATTTGAGTCCGCGTTCAAGTCTGTTTCCCCAGATCGGTCAATGATGTTGTAAAGCCGTGTGCTCCCCTGTCAGAGTGTCGTCTTAAATAAACCCCGTTTCTGCCCGTAATCACGGTTCGACTCGCCTGCCTGTTCGCTCGCCGACACCCGGACGTGACAATTACATCCTAACCGGGAAATAAACACATAGTTTAATGTCCAAATAGCTGCTAAGATACAATCAGTTTGTAGCACTTAAAAGATGTAGATAACATATTAGCATACCTTGTTTTAGTCAGTGTGGTTATTAATTTCATGTCAAATGAATTTTTTTTTTTTTTTTTAATTAAGATTTCATCTTCAGAAAGTTTATAATCAGTAGCATGTTATTGTTTTTGGCAAACATGAAATGTGCCATTTTTTCCCACGATTTTGGTTTTTTAAAAATACCCAAATGTAGTCCTCCAAACCAGGTTGAAACTTCTTATTGCACTGTCCCCATGAAGCGTAAGAATGGGCGTCAATGTGTCTAACCCTGTGATAGGCTGGTGTCCTCAGTGGTTGTTCTGATTGGTTGTCTACTTGGTGACCCTGTGGTGTTCGGCCCCGTCATTGCTGGCTGCAGCTGTATTTATGATTTAGTTTCTCATAACAGTATTTCTAAATTGTTACTGAATATCCCATAACTTAGACTTAGTACCTGTCACACCCTGCTCCTTCGATGCTCCCGTGTGCCACGCCCCCTTGTTAACCTCGTGGAATCCCCGTGTCATTAGCTGTTTCCAGTTGTTTTCATTAGTTTTGTGTATTTAAGTCCACATCAGAGTATGTTTCCCTAGTTCTGTCATTGCATTAATGCATTCTGTTACAAGGTGCGGGGCTTGGTCCAGGGAAGCAGAAGCAGAAACAAAAGCAGAAGAAGGAGGACTTGTGTAAAAAGGGTTTTAACTTGAGGTTCTTTGTGAGTGTGTGCACAGTGGCTCTGTAGAGCTTTTACTTGTGAAAAGTGCTTTGATATGAAAAAAAAAAAAACATTTTGTGTAAAGAAAGAAGCGACTATTTTAAAATGTGGTGTAATCAACCTCACAATTATTTCTTCTCTTTCCATACAGGTGTCTGATTTTTGCAAAGAGGGTCTCCCTGGACTCCCCCAGCCCCCATGTGACACAATATGGAAGCGTGGATGTTATGGA
>JAODLC010000052.1:6853682-6870597 GCA_026781145.1 Hippopotamyrus pictus | reverse complement strand
ACACTGGCCACACTATTCCACACTGGACCCACAGCTCCACACTGGCCACACTATTCCACCCTGGACCCACAGCTCCACACTGTTCCACACTGAACCCACAGCTCCACACTGTCTGCTCTCCAATCCGATGCTGCCAAACGCTCCCATGCTTCCTTCCTGCCATGCCGCACTCACCCACTCTGCATACAGGTCCTGTGAAGTTGATGCTGCTGTTGCCTCTAAACAGCATGGCCACGGCCTCCCTCACAGTGCAGACGTCCTGCTCCTCTGCCAGCTTCAGTACCACCGTGTAACTCATCGGGCTGGGAAGGAAGCAAGCCTGACCGTCAGTGCCTGTCTGCTAGCACAGTTTGAAGGTCTCAGTGCCCTCACAACTAGTCAAACAACACAGAAATATATTTCAATGTAGAATTTTTAAAATTCTTACATCATATCTGGATTATTGCAATTCACATAATCGTCCTGGAGAAAATAAAAATACAACAAACAAATTAATCAGGTGTCATGTATATTTTCGTTTAAATGACCACGTAAATTACCTGAGAGGTGAGGGAAGATGAACAGGAAGACCTGTGGAAATAGGCATGTGTCTGAATTCCAACAAGAACAGGCAGCAGAGGAGTTATTAAAGACAGAGGTTCGTGGTTAAAGCGACAGTTCATCCCAAAATAAAAAAAAAAAAAGCATATTTCACAGATATGCTGCATGGCTTGGTGAGCTAGCAGTATCGGTTATAGTCACTAATAAATTGCAACAGCACTATCTTAGTTAATAGTGATAATAGCTCCATACTGTTTGCTCACCTAGCACCACTGAACTAGCTAACGTTAGCGCTCAGCCAAGGAGGACGTCATGTTATTAGGAGTACGAGTGCCCCGGTGCTAACTTCTGTCCAGTGATACGACTGGTGTTCAGTAGAAAGAAAACAGTTCCTACATTAAACTGCTCACAACAAGGTCTGTGGATTATCTTGAGTCATGGTCATGATTTCTGGTAAAAGACATCACAGTTGAATTTTTCAAATGTATTTTTTTTTTTTTGACATTTTAATCACCACGGAGAGAATGCCATTCCAACATCATATTTGAAAGTAGTCTGACATTTCTACGGCCACTATCTCAAACTTTCACCACAAAAATTTACATGGATATGTAGCCCCACAGCATATCTGAAATGTGTTTTTTTATTATTTTGGGGTGAACTGGCCCTTTAAAATGAGAGGACACATACGATGAATTCGTCCTGCAAGTTGGTGTGGTTAAATTCAATGTGGAGATCTGTGTGAAGAGAACCACGGTGGTATTATCCAAACAACCAACAACTGGAAAAGACTGCATAGATTAAGGCCCATGGGGGCATAGTATGTCTGTAATGGACAAACTTACCAAGCGCTTAATTTCAGTGATGTTCACTGCAGGATTATTCACAGTGACACTAAAGGAGTAGTATGCAGCTAGGGAAGACAAAAGGGCATCTCAGTTTAAAAGCCAAAAATGCTTTTTCTTCCTAGTAACCATAACCTTAACTTTCCCACAATTTCTGCTCTTAATTCCCAAAATCCCCAAAATATGGGCTACTTAGCACTTCAACATTAAGAGCAGTCTAATAATAGCCAACTGGGTTATCTAGAATATCTAATCAGTCTCGTTCTTGTTGGTGGTTGATGGCATGTCATCCTGCAAGCTGTGGTCCAGAAGCAGCCTTCATGTACCAGAAGATGTGATGCAGATCTGTGTGTGTGTGTGTGGATGGTAGCTGCTATGTCTGCACCACTGTGCTAAAAACCAACCTTTCGCATTGCAGTATGAGTCACACTGACAGGTTGAGTTTGTTGTAGCTGAAAGACGAAAACACAGAATTATCTGTCACACCCAAGTAATGTGTAAGTACACAGAGCTACAGGTAAAGCACAAAGTCACTCTCTATTATCGGCAGAGCTAGAGGTAAAGTACAAGGTCACTCTCTGTCATGGGCACAGAGCTACAAGTAAAGTACAAGGTCACTCCTGTCATGGGCACAGAGCTACAGTACAAGTAAAGTACAAGGTCACTCCTGTCATGGGCACAGAGCTACAAGTAAAGTACAAGGTCACTCTCTCGTGGGCACAGAGCTACTGTTAAAGGTTTTGTGACTTAATGAATAGAGCCTGACAGTCACTGGGATGGACTGGAAAGAGCAGTCCACAGCACTTTTATGGCTTATCTCTCCTTCCATTTGTGCTGATGTCCCATAGGCTGACAAACCACTTCCATGACAACATGGTGGCCTGTCCTGTTCTTCATATACACCGCATCACTGTATGAGTATACAGTGCCAGTCAAAAGTTTGGAGACACCTACGCATAGAAAGGTTTATTTCAGCAATTCTATACATTTTAAATTAATTATAAAGACATAAAAATTATTAAAATAATATATATAGATGATGTACTGACCAAGCAAGTGTTAAATAAAAGAATAATTTGTTGAGGGGGGCAGCTCTCTGGGTTGGGACTCAGAAGGTTGCTGGTGCAATGTGCACCTGGTTGGCAGAGTGATGCCACCATTGGGCCCTTGAGGAACTGGCTGACCCTACTATTTCTTCTATGCCAGGTTCATGAGGTGGCCTCCCCCTGAAGGAGTCCCACATACACACTGAGCAACCTTTTTGATCCTTTTCCTTCACTCTCTGGTCAAACTTCTCCAAACCCATTTCTACTGTGTTTACGCAAGGTGGCCACGTCATAAGTTGCAACACTAAGATTCTCCTTTGTTGGCAGCTTAGAGTCTCCAAAATATTGACTGGTACTGAATATATATATATATATATATATATATATATATATACATAAACACACACACACACACACACACATACACACACACACACACGTTTTTATTCATTTCTTTGTGGAGGACCATCCATTTATTTTTATGGGCAAAGCCCTAATTCCAACTATTACAACTTTAACCCCTAACCCCAGCCTTGACCATAAGTAACCAAACAAAACAGAAGACGTTTGGCATTTTCAATTTCTTGACTGCATAGATCTTTAAAAAGTTGAAGTTATCCTTGTGGGGACCAAAAAATGTCCCAATAAGGTAAAAAGGTATTGGTTTTTAATACATTGTAGGGAAATCTGGTCCCCACAATGTAATAATTTCAAATACACACACACACATTTATTTGTTTGTTTTTTTATATGCACTGATGATATTGCAGCCAGCTCCTATAGTCATGAAAATCTACATGAGCCATTCTACAAATATTTCATATTTAACTACCCCAGATATGTTCCTACAAAAAACATTAAAGATGCTAAAGATAAAAATAGAAATAGTTTTATCTACACTTGTAGTGGAAAAACAAGTCAAACGACTTGCAAATGACATGCAAGCGCACTCTCGACGTCACAGCATTGTCTATCAAGACGAATGCCGATGCTGAAAATAACACTGTAAACCTCACCTAAGGATCAACTAATATAACCATTAGAAAAAAAATCTCGGCCTTGAATTCTAGATTAAAGAGAGACATGTTTAGCTGCACCATTGTCTAATAAACTAATTCCTAAATTGTTTAGGATGGATGTATTTAAAGATAAACTGTATATATAATGTATTTATAGTAAACTGTATATTCCGACCATTGTCTGTGGAGTGGCTACAGCTTGCTATAATTACCCTTAAAACTATCAGAATGTAAGTGGTACAGTGACACGGGCGGCCTCCACTTCCTGGTTACAAACAAAGGTAACGATTAACAGGTTCCTGAAAAGGTGTGTCTCCAGCACTGGAGAAACTTGCTGAGCTACATGTCACTGCAATCACAGGCTCTGTGTGGGGGGCATCACACCACATTATATGGCACAGCGGGCAGAGTGTGGCGGGGACGCTACAGCATGACAGGGCTGACAGAGTGTGGCGGGGACGCTACAGCATGACAGGGCTGACAGAGTGTGGCGGGGATGCTACAGCATGACAGGGCTGGCAGAGTGTGACAGGGATGCTACAGCATGACAGGGCTGGCAGAGTGTGGCGGGGATGCTACAGCATGACAGGGCTGACAGAGTGTGGCGGGGATGCTACAGCATGACAGGGCTGGCAGAGTGTGGCGGGGATGCTACAGCATGACAGGGCTGGCAGAGTGTGGCGGGGACGCTACAGCATGACAGGGCTGACAGAGTGTGACGGGGATGCTACAGCATGACAGGGCTGGCAGAGTGTGGTGGGAATGCTACAGCTATCTGTATGTAACTTTCTTACCGTTTTGTGTGGCCAATGTCGTTTTAGCATCTGGAGGCAGCGTAGTTCTGGGCGTGGAAGTCATATTTAGGGGCACCAGGCTGGAACTGTTTCCTAGAAACTCAGTGGATCTATTGGGTGTTGATGCATCTGGAGCAGTGGCATTATGTATCGTAAGCGTTGCATTTTCCGTTGTATTTAATGGGGTTGTTGTGGGTGTAGGCAATGTTGTAAGGGTTTTTGTAGATGTAGGTGAGGGTTGAGATGTTGTAGGTCTTGAGGAATTTGAGGAGGTTGTTGGAAGTGACGGGGATGGTGGAAAGATTGATGTGAATGGAATGGAGTTTGGAGAAGTTGTTGAAGATGGATGAGAGGTTGTTGCAGATAGAAGTTTTACTGGAGAAGTTACAGTCATATAAGAGGTTGGAGGAATTGCTGATGACGTATTAGTAGTATTAGTAGAGGTTGGAGAAGCTATTAAAGATGGAAGAGTGCTTGGGGAAGTTGCAGATGGATGAGAGGTACTTGTAGATGATTGAGTGGTTAGAGTTGTGGTAGATAAATTGGACATTGGAGAAGTTACTGAAGATGGAAAAGTGGCTAAGAAATTTGCAGGTGGATCAGAGGTTGGAGAAGTATTTGAAGATGAAAGAGTGCTTGGGGAAGTTGCAGGTGAATGGGAGGTTGAAGAAATTGCTGAAGATAGAAAAGTGGTTGGGGAAGTTGCAGATGAATTGGGGGTTGGAGATGTTATTGAAGATGGAATAGTGGTTATGGAAGTTGCAGATGGATGAGAGGTATTTATAGATAAAAGAGTGGTTGGAGAAGTTGCGGATGAATTGGAGGTTAGAGAAGTTATTGAAGATGGAATAGTGGCTGAGAAATTTGCAGATAGAGTAGAGGTTTGAGAAGTTATTAAAGATGGAAGAGTGGTTGGGGAAGTTGCAGATGGATGAGAGGTACTTATGGGTGAAAGAGTGGTTGGAGAAGTTACAGATGAATTGGGGGTTGGAGAAGTTATTGAATTTGAAATAGTGGCTGAGAAATTTGCAGATGGATGAGAGGTTTGAGAAGTTATTAAAGATGGAAGAGTGGTTGGGGAAGTTGCAGATGGATGAGAGGTATTCGTAGATGAAAGAGTGGTTGGAGAAGTTGCAGATGAATTGGAGGTTAGAGAAGTTATTGAAGATGGAATAGTGGCTGAGAAATTTGCAGATAGAGTAGAGCTTTGAGAAGTTATTAAAGATGGAAGAGTGGTTGGGGAAGTTGCAGATGGATGAGAGGTACTTATAGGTGAAAGAGTGGTTGGAGTAGTTACAGATGAATTGGGGGTTGGAGAAGTTATTGTAGATGAAATAGAGGTTGGAGAAGTTATAGATGGATGTGAGGTCAATGTGGTTGTTGCAGATGGAAGAGTGGTTGGAGAAGAAGCAGATGAACTGGAGGTAGGTGAGACTTTTGATAATGTAATATTAGTTAAAGGAGTTGCAGATGGCTGAGAGGTTGTTGATGATGGAAGAGTGGTTGGAAAGGTTGCAGATGAATTGGAGGTTGGGGAAGTTATTGAAGATTGAATAGTGGGTAAGAAATTTTCAGATTGATTAGAGGTTTGAGAAGTTATTAAAGATGGAAGAGTAGTTAGGGAAGTTACAGATGAATTGGAGGTTGGAGAAGTTATTGTAGATGAAATAGAGGTTGGAGAAGTCATAGATGGATGTGAGGTCAATGTGGTCGTTGCAGATGGAAGAGTAGTTGGAGAAGAGGCAGATGAACTGGAGGTAGGTGAGGCTTCTGATAATGTAATATTAGTTAAAGGACTTGCAGATGGCTGAGAGGTTGTTGATGATGGAAGAGTGGTTGGAGAGGTTGCAGATGGATGCGAGGTTGGAGAAGTTCTTAAAGATTGAAGGGAAAATGCAGGTGAATGAGAGGTTGTAGATGAAAGAGTGGTTAGAGAAGTTGCAGTTGAAGGAATTCTTGTAGATGGATGCAAAGTTAAAGGTGGATATGAGGTAAATCTGTTTGTTGCAGATGACCCAGAATGACCTGAAAGTGAAGCAGATGGAGTGAGTAACAATGGCTGATCCAGTCTCATCCATGAGGACTGGACCTGCTCTAGAAAAGTAAACTAAAATTGACTTGAGTATAAGCAGTATGTGGGGTAGTGGGTTAAGCCTCTGTGCCTTTGATCAGAAGGTTGCTGATCTCTGCACATCTGCAGGTCCTTGAGCGAGGCCCTTAACCCCCAGCTCCCTGGGTGGCTGCCCTTCACAGTCAGCTTGCTCTCGGCTACAGACAGCAAGTTGTGGGAGGCAAGAAAATTTCCCCACATGGACTTATAAAGTTGTTGTTGTTGTTGTTATTAACATACTCTTGCAGAAATGTAAACAGAACCCAATGAGTCAAATGTTATCCTCAGACAAATAAAACACCTTGACACAGTATAATAGTAATTATCCTTTCCGAAACAAGCATGAAAAATTGCTGAGTTTGATATTTTCAATCCAGGTACAAAGAAATGAAGGATGTGAAGAATATGGAACCAAATGCTCACGTAGGACTTTTCTACGCTCACCGTCACGTTTGACACGAAGACGGCCTGAAAGAAGATGTGACATTAAGTAAGTTTATGTACAGATACCAAAGCATATATCTATATACACACATCCTAGCAAATGCATTGCAAGTTCCGGATCTACTGCTCCACCATGACAGGGATTTGGGATTATTTGATATTGCCAGTACAATCATAAAACTGTGGTCCTTACAGCCACCTGCGGGTATATCTTCCCTCTAACTAGTACAAATTCTTACAGCTATGAGATGGCTCAGAACTCACCACAGGGCAGGGAAGCATCTGGCACTGTTCTCTGGCCATGCCGGTTCCACAGCTCCGAGGTCCATGCAACCAAGTTTCCATCCTTGCAGTCACTGTGGTAACTAGCGTTGTCCCACATACGGAACATGTACAGTTCTATGGGGGCCACCTGGCCCGAGATGTCCCCACAACCCAGCACCAACTGCCCTACATGTGTGTTTGTTGAACTCGTGTAGACCTTCCGCCAGTAGTGCATAGTGTCCACCTGCAGGACAAGGCTCTTGTTCTGTGCATTATGTGCCACACAAACATGATGCCAGGCCTGAGGCACCAGGTGCACAGGAAAGTGGAGCTTCTTCCCTCTCAGCCACACAAACAGACCCTCCTTGTCACCCTGCAGGCCCAACTCTGGTTGCTTCCTCCATGGGGTGTTGTAAGTAAAAGCCACCCACCCATCCTGCGACAGCACACGGATATGCACACACATGCTCAGCTGGGCCTCCAAAGGCAGGCGTGTCTGTGTTAGGAGGGTCCAATGATCATCACAGCCACCTGAAAACGCAGCCTTCAACCCCCCTAAGAAGCTTGTCTCCGCCACTAGAAAAGAGAAGAGGAGGACAATGGGGCATAATCAGCATTTTTGTCATGAAACGCCATAGTAAAATGTGCCAGATATTGTATGCAGAGGTGGAAAGCGCAGGTCCAGAAAGTACAGATCCAGGCCAAGATTTTGTTTCAACCAACCACTTGAGCATAAAGAATCATCCATCTGTCTGTCCATCTATCCATCCATCCATTTTCCAACCCGCTTATCCTACTGGGTCACAGGGGGTCCGGAGCCTATCCCGGAAGCAACGGGCATGAGGCAGGGAACAGCCCTGTATGGGGGGCCAGCCCATCGCAGGGCACACTCACACACCAGTCACTCACACATGCACACCTATGGGCAAGTTAGCAACTCCAATCAGCCTCAGCATGTCTTTGGACTGTGGGGGGAAACTGGAGTACCTGGAGGAAACCCCACAGGGAGAACATGCAAACTCCACACACATGTGACCCAGGCGGAGACTTGAACCCGGGTCCCAGAGGTGTGAGGCAACAGTGCTAACCACTGCACCACCATGCCACCCCCGCATAAAGAATCACATCACAGAATACCCAGCTGGCTGGTTGAAACAAAATCTCGGTCTGGATCTGTACTTTCTGGACCTGAAATTTCTACCTCTGACTGTATGTAGTAATGCTCTGCTCTGCTGCTTCCTCTGTGTGCCCTGGTAGGCCGCCTAGCTAGGCCTTGGGTCTCCAAAGCCTTCCATCCCTATATGATGAAAGGTTTACTTTCCTGTCTGTTGTTCTAACTGCCATCATGGTCTTTTTTATTTGTTAACTGCTCTTTAAGGACAGAACCCAGTACCCCCAAGCATCACTCTGTGAAGGATAGAGCCCAATACTCCCAAGCCTGCTGTGACATCACTATGTGAAGGACAAAAGCCGTTCCCCTCAGACATGCGATGATGTCATTCTGTGAAGGACAGAGCCAATACCCCCAAGCCTGCCGTAACATCACTATGTGAAAGATAGATGCTGTTCCCCCAAACCTGTAGTGACATCACTCTGTGAAGAACAGAGGGCACTCCCTCCAACTCTGCAGTGATGTCACTTTGTGAAGGACAGAGACCGTTCCCCCATGCCTGCAGTGATGTCACGCTATGAAAGATAGGGCCTGTTCCTCTAACCCTGCAGTGATGTCAATCTATGAAGGATAGAGCCCGTTCCCCCTCTCCCCAACTCTGCAGTTATGTCACTCTGTGAATGACAGAGCCCATTTCACTCAGCCTGCAGTGACAGGACTCTGGAAAGGTTTCTCTGAAGGGAATAAAAGTGGATCTAACTGGTTTAAAAAATCCTGTTAACCCTGATCTAAAAGAGGGGAAGTTATTTTATTCTCTTTTCAATGTGAAGTTGCAGGGGAAGTGAGATATGTGCAATTTTTGCATAAACAAAAACTGCTTCAATGAAAATTCAGCCAAATGTAGGATTGTGAGACGAAAATCACCAACAACCTATTCTTAACAAACAGCTACACATTTAACAGCAGGGTGGCAATTTGGCTCAGGAAGATTATAACTGCTTTCTCAATTTGACCCAGACAGGGACAAACCCTGTTCTATAAAGCTGATAGCCACTTAACCACTTAGACCAGGGCTATTCAATTCAGGCCCGCGATTCCAAATCCAGGCCTTGTTTTCAGTTCTCCCAGGTAGTTAGTTTAATAATTACTGATTCTGATTGATCAGTGGCTTCTCGCCTGGTTCATAGGTGAAGGAAGGCTGGAAAATCGGCAGGGCTTGGCCCTTGAGGACCGTGAGTTGAATAGCCCTGATTTAGACTCTGATCAGTCCAGGAGTACATACAGTAAAGGGGCATTCAGATGAATAAAGGTGTCCATTCATTCATTAACCTTTATTTTACCAGCCAAAGCATTAAGAACAGTTTCTTACTTACAATGACAGTTGTGCATTAACATGTCTGCTAAGAAGCTATAAAGAAAAGTACATTACCTGTGCCTGCATGGCAGACAAATACAACGAGGAACAGAAGAGCCTTCATCAGAAGTCTGTTATCTCCCACTATGCCACAGTCTGCACAGGCCATTATTCTGCAAGTCAGCAGAGCAGAGGATCATTCCAGTAACACTGGCAGTAACACACTTACATAACAGTCAATCCTATAACACCTCCTTCAACTTTTTGGTCATGCATCCATTAAACACTCTGATTCTGCTGAGCATCAGCTATTGCAGTCTAGCCTTTGACAGTGTGAAGTTAACTTTTGTACAACAATGAGTTGTAGGTATTAAACAGGGAGTGGGCAGGGATGAAAGACTGTTTGGCAATATAATACTTCAATCATGAATCAGACCAGAACAAAGAAAACAGACGTATTTTTATTTGGAGAGCCAATATTTGCAGTAAGGCCGGAATACTTCCTGCAAACTCTGTGTACATTGAGCTACCTGCCTGTTGAGGCTTTATACTCTTACAGTGCTGTTTATTCAGCAAAACCTTTGTCTGCTTCACATTGACAGATGGACATACTTTATTCCCCCAGTAATATCTTCATCTACTTCACAGTGATGGAAGGAGACACTTTATTCCTCCAATAAGACTATCATATGCTTGACAGTGATAGAAGGACACACTTTATTCCTCCAATAAGACCACCAGGATTATGACAGAATAAGAAAAGCCTTTCAGCTTTCTCCTACTGGACAAACAGAGCCAAAAATCTCAGTGTGTGCAAAAACTTTTAACTGGTAGTGTAAGCACCAAACTTCAAGATTTACAACTTTACATTTAACTTTATGTGTCTTGGACGGGGACCAACCTGGAGTGATCTTCCTTCTAATAAAAGTTGTTCTGAGTTTCAGAATGTCTTTAGAATAAGGCACACTAAATAAGTCACTGTTTTGGCTTCATGCATTAACTTTTAAACTAAGAGAACAATTCAGCTGCATACATCTTCCTTATATACATTACTCACCCAAGGAAACAGCCTCATCGCTGTCATTTTTATTCTCCAGAAACAAATAAATATGGCAAAAAATATGATAAACACAGTCACACATACACACATACTATACTCTCACACACATATTATGCCAGGGGTGGGCAATCTTATCCGCAAAGGGCCGCTGTAGTTTTCTCTGCAGCTCCCTAATTAGATCACTAATTAGAGGACTGATTGGCTGAAGAGTCCTCACACCTGGGTTTGAACAGCCGACCTGCAGGTTATCCCAAAAACCTGCATACACACCGGCCCTTTGCGGATAAGATTGGCCACCCCTGTACTAAAACCCTCGCACACATACTGCGCCGTCACACAAACATGCTTACTAGAACACATACTGTTGAAGAAAACTGAAGGTTGAGGAATGTTATCTAACACGGCTAGAATGTAATAACTCTGTCTGGTGTAGTGCCACTGCTGTAAAGAATAAGAGACAAAGGTGCTGTCACTGCTGTGCTACAAATTGCCTTTCAAGTAGTATCTTGTTCTTAGTACTCCCAATCATTTGCTGCTGTCAGCGGGAAGATGAAGTGACCACGCTTCTTCCTGGCTTTGACTAGCTACCCGCCCTTTCCTGTCCAGGCTTGATTGGTGGTAATCAGTTTGTTTAAATTAGGCCCAGGTACAATACGACCTTGTAACTAGACCTACGTGCAACGTATGTTCAGTCTGTAGAAGTCTGTAGAAGTCTCCTCCGACTCCTCCTGAAGGCCCTTTAACTGACCTGAGAAATCGTTCATCTGTGTGTGCTGCCTCCACACTTGCTGATGTGTGTGTGCTCTGCTCAAGCAGTAAAGGGAGACTGCAAGCAGCGCTGATTTTTTGTAATTTCTTAGTCAGAGCAGAAATAAAACATTATCTTCATATACAAACCAGGGCTCCAACTGGAGTTTTCTACAACACATATTGTACTTTGTCACAAAAGCATACAAAAATGTACTAAAATGTCACACACTGTACTCTTTATCACAAACATAAAACTCACTGTAATGTTACACGGATCATACTCTCACGCATACTGTATTTTGCAAACATACCGTAACATCATAGTCACACTGTACTGTCACACACACACAAAAGCAAGCTGTGCTGTCACACAGAATATACTTTCACACTAAAAGATACTGTACACTCACAGTAAAATATACTGTACTGCTACACATGTGCTTTTACACAAACTCAATTTTGGTTAATATATGGTGGTGGCTACCTGTGGCAGATGTAGAAGGAGAGTGAGTGTGTCACTCTGTCACTTAAGCAGAGATGTTCACGAGTCCGAATAAAGTGCCAAGTCTCCATCATGGTTCCAGTCTAATACTACTACAGTATTTAACCACCTATTTGTTTTTTCCTGTTAGTAGCTGATGCGACCAAATAGGAATCACCACATGAACAGCTCAAAAATTCCATTTCTCATACTTCCTTATGCTTATATATCTTTAAAGTATATATCTATATCTTATATATCAAGATTATATATCTTGAAAGTAATCGCTATTTCAAATGCCTTTGAAGCAATATTTTTGTAAGAATCTAAGCACTTTGCTAATGTAGATTTTAAAGATAATACTTTCTCAAAAATAATATCATGATGAAGACATCCCTGAGTTGGATCATACATGTATTAACAAATTGCTGTACTGAAAGCACGTCAGACCGGTCTTTCTCTGGTATCAGACCAAACCATACAGGTGTTATGCCGAAAAAGTATGGAGTCAGAATAGTGCTATATGTACTTGTATGTGTATTTTCCAATTTGCACCCGTAAAAAGAAATTTGCTTGCACTGAACACAATTTTCATTCGCAAAAAAAAAATATTTTGCAGATCCACGTCAATATTTTTTGTAAATGCGAAATAAAACATCTTCATAAAAATATTTTTTACAAAGATAGAATGGTTTTCAAGTACAAAACCTGTATTGCAAATCCAAGTCCTCTTCCAAATACCAACCTGCGAGTGCAAATTTACACTTGCGCACATAATTTTGGCACTAACGTGCCTAGCACTTTGCAGTTAAATATTTGCTCGCATATAGCCACCAATCATAAAGTAAATGCATGTTTACAGTAGATCGCGATTTTCGTTTCTACACATCTTTATAAAGCAAAGACTCCAATTAATGGATAAAATCGCTTTGTCCTTCAGCTTGAAAAGTGCGTGCAGTGGTGCAGCTGTTTTAGATACCGGAGAGCATATTAGGCTACTGTTCAAACGAATTATTTGCTGGCATTATGTTTTTACTTTATTAAAAATCTTAAATATGAATGCGTGACGGATATCCGAATAATTTAAGACATAACACGTACTACGTACACGGCGTGTACACAATGAAGAGGTGCGGGCGCTTTCTAACTTAGAAGAAAATGCAGCGTGACTTGGAAGGGTATGTCGATCAGAATCGAAAAGGTGTTTTTGGGACATATCTGCTAAATGATCAGATTTAAGGCAATCTATGTCGATCTGTGTAACTGCACAACAACGCAATTATGTATATATAATTTACAACAGAGGTTAAGCAACGCCTATTTCTAAGTGGTGCCGTCTAATGTAACTCGGAATAACATTCGGAATACCCCATGCCTTGTCATATCGGGTCCTCAATTTGTACTAGTGGCAAAACAGGAAAAGCGTGTTTTCTGTTATCACCTGACGTCACCCTCCTAAGGTTCCAGGTCTTAGGCCATGGGAATGAAAGTTATAATTTGCCCAGGCAATGCAAAAAAGTGATGCGGCTTTTTTTCATTATTCATTATTTTAGCGTTTTCATTATTTTACTTAGAATTTAGATTTTACCTCGAGTTTTGCCCATTTGTGTACTGGTATCATAAAATCTTACGTAAAATAGAAAAAAAATAAAGAACTATGAACCACAGATATTCAATTAAAGTATTATTTATTTGGTCTCTTGCATAAACATTGGCACTTAAGCCCTCTTCCTAACGTAAGGTAGGCCTAGGGCACTGCATCCATCGCAATTAAGCTAATTAATTAATCCATCCACTACATTAAGCCTAAATCAGCGACAAGAGTGAGTAGACATGTCGTGAAAAGCCTCATACAGCGTCATTTTTAATGGGAAAGACATTTTGTGTAACAGTTTGATTTTTTTGTGGAAATAATGAAAATTTTTGCCAATAATGAAAATTTTTAGTGGCGGCTATTAAGACATGTGGGCGGTGGACACAGATCTATAACTTCCATTCCCATGGCCTTATGCTAAGTGCGCAGCAGTACATCGTAATGTTGGCCTATATAACGCCTTTAAAGTTTGAGGAGTGCTGTACACTCAATGCTTCGTATGTGTATAAATTTAAACTGAGCCAAAAAGACTTTTTATCGTTCATGAGTCAGAAGTCAATTTAAGAGAGACTCCAGGGCGACTCGAGTCCGAGTTGCAAATTCGAGTCGCCGTCTCTGCACTTAAACAAGATACCATGTAACTTCCACGTGTAACTTTGGAGTGTGTGGTTCTGCACCTGTAAGCAGAGTCACTGGGTCAGGTCTCATACCTGATGTCACTTTAACTAAGGCCCTTAACCGTTATCGCTTCTGTTCCTTTGGACATAATAATCTGATACATAAATATACAGTTATGTACATTTCAATACTAATGTGCAGCATGTCTGAGATGAGGAAGGTATATGTTCGATAAACACAAAATAAACCAGGAACCATAAAAGCAGAAATACCTGCTCAGGTCAAATCAATTTTAAGGGTATCACTTCCCCTCTTCAGACTGGTCTCTGGCATACAGACTTGTGCTTATAAAACATTAAAACTTTATTTGAGATTTTATGCAACTAATTAAGACATGAAAAGAAAGACACCTGATGGAGTGACCAGCTATCAATTCCTGGCCCCTAGTTCTTATAACCCACATCTGTCCCTTGTCTAGTCTTGTTGTGAGTGTATTTTAGTGCCAGGCTTTGTCCTATTCCTCAGTTCTATTCCTCCTGTAGTTGTTACTGTGTGTTTGTAGTTGTGCTGGTTCCCTGTGTTGCTGTGTGCTTCTAATTACCCTGTGTTAGTTTGTAGTTTCCTGAACGTTTTACCTACCCTTGGTTTTGATGTTCCTGGTTTTGCTCCCTATACCTTAGTCTAGTTTTGACCCCTCTTGGTCCCCTTCCTGTTCTTTTGGATCATTTGTTCTTTATGATGCCCCACCGTAACAAATTCCTTATCCGATACGGTGTCAGAGAGGACCTAGAGTCTATCCCAGGTAGCACGGATGATAAGACAGTGGAACCCCTTGGGCAGGTCGGTAGTCCATTTTAAAGGCAGACACACACGTGCATGTATTACGAGAAAGTAAAAGACGCCAGTTCACCTGACTATCCACCCTCCACATGTACATGCAGTCAGAAAACAGCCAAAGCGTCTCAATGTAATTAAACTATCTCTTTGAACACGTTTTATATGTTTGCTCCCCAAATTGTTGTTTCATATGTCAACAACCATACCTGATATTACTCTAAAGCGTGAGTAATCACCAGACTCCAGAAAAAAAATCATATTTTATAATGGCATTGCCATAATTAGTTAAAATCTGAAATTTACAGCTGTTCAAGTCATCTTGAAATTATTATGGATATAATACTATATATTTTGCAGCAATTAAAATGATTGTGTAAGGGCAGTGTCTTGCCCGTGCGCGTTTGCGGGTTTCCACGGCGCTCACCTGGAGCCGGCGCGTTTCCCCACATCGTTCACGGTGGGGACTTTATTCCAAAACGGCGTCTGTCTTCCATCGGGAACAGCGCCGTCCTCGTACAAGCCCCGCAGCGATCCGTGCGGTGAATCCAGCCTTATATGTAGCTAATCACTCCGAGCCTAAGGGGTTTTAATGGAAATACGCAGACGACAAACGAACTCGGCTCAGGCGACTCTCCAGCGTGGCTTTAGTCACACAGTCAAGACAGACGTTTGGAGCGCCACTCCCGTTATTGTGTTGGCTGACGTGCACGCTTCACGTCAAACTCAGCAGCATCTCAGAAAAGCGCAAACAATGTGCACACACGCGAAACCCGCGGCTGTTTGTCCTTACATATACTCAAAAGGGATCGTTACAGCAACAAACGTTTAACATGTCGGATATAAGCATAAGCACATATCATCACACACAACGATATGAACACAGTCACGCTACCTATATAAATGTCTAATCAGAGGTTTCTAATAAGGTGTTGCTATCTAAGATTACTTATTATTTAAAACCATCTAAACCTCTGGATATTTAGTACCTTGTAACACAAACTTCATTCGTTTCAGAAGTCTGGTGGAGTTGCGGCTCTCACTCTCTCTCTCTCTCTCTCTCTTTCTCTCTCACACACACACACACACACACATACAGTAAAGGTAGTGATATCTTTTAAAATGCATATTTTCTGGCCTTGTGACCCCAGCAGTGAGCTGAACATCATAGGAACTCCACACAAGCAGACAGGCCCCGGTGAATAGTCACATACTGTACTATGGAGTCACCAGCCTGCGGCTCTGTGTCTTCAGATTTCCCCAAACCAATCTGCTGTCACATCCGAGTCCTTGAGGCCCCACAGTTGGTCGGGTCCCCCGGCACGGTACACTGATGATGTCAGAACTTTCATTCTTGCTGTTAGTGTGCTCTGGCAGAAGGCCACCTGTGCCAAATTCGTGTTCCCTCGGCTCTGGTGACATCTGTCCCACATCTGTGTCACTGTCCCAAACGTGCACATCTCCAGCCCTCTGTCCCAGGGAGAACCTCTGAAATGCATTCCTATGGGGACCATGAAGAGTGTCACACCTGAATGCATGACAGACTGAACATACCAGAGAAGCATGCTTTGCTTCTGTGTTCTGTGTCACATTCCGTGCAGTGGAAGAAGCGTTATTCACGTGGTGTGACCTTTAATAGCTTCGCTGACGTCACACTTTACTCTTCTTTCATCACAGTAGTCTCTGAAAATTAAAATCAAAGTCTTGTTCCTTCATACGTGATATTTTTTCATCACTCTAAAAAATGCCTTTCATCTGACAGACATGTATACTGTATAATAATGTATACTGTATAATAATGTATGATGTACTTATTACTACTGAATTTAATGTTTGTAATGCTTAACTGCGTAATATACATAAATAGATGTTTGATGTTTGCTCATGGGGGGTGAAATCTGTATCTTGCTTACCTTATGTGTTAATGCACATATGTAGGGGAAAGCTGGGTTGGTTGTCTCAAGGTAGGTTGTTACAGTCATCATATCTCAGCCACTAAAGGGCGCTGATCAAAACCGTCGACACAGAAATGTTTGTATTTAGTGTCAGAG